>JASAOO010003297.1:0-37754 GCA_030849075.1 Zelonia costaricensis | reverse complement strand
CCCCCACACACACACACGCACACAAAAGACCACGCGTGCGCTTGACGAGCCGCTGTAGCTGCCAGGTTTGCCTATCACGTCCGCCCCACCCCTCCCGTCCCGCCTCTTCCGCCTCCCGCGCCATCGCCTGCTCGTCTACGCGTCCCCGCGGCCGCAGTCCGCCCCCTTCCACCCCCTCCGCTCCCCGCTCCACTTCGTCGTGCCCAGCATGTCCACCATCAGCGCCGCTGCCGTGCTCCCGTGTGTGTCGCGCCTCGACGCCGTTCGTGCCGCCGCCGCCCTCCCCGCCATCCGCACGACGACTGCGCCGAAGGCGACTGCCCCGGCCACGCACTACCACGAGCAGTTCGGTCTGCCGTCCTTCGACGACACCACCTTCGTCGTCTTCGGGTACGGCTCCATCTTGTGGAAGCAGGANGTACGAGGCGGAGTACGAGACGTACATCAAGGGCTACACCCGCGTCTTCTACCAGGGCACCTGCATCCACCGCGGCCAGCCGGGCAAGCCCGGTCGCGTCGTGACGCTGCTGCCCTCCGCGGACAAGGAGGAGCGGGTGTACGGCAAGGGGTACCAGCTGCCGGCCGACCCTGAGAAGCTCAACAAGATCTTCACCCAGCTGGACGTC
This sequence comes from Zelonia costaricensis, assembly GCA_030849075.1. NCBI lineage: Eukaryota > Euglenozoa > Kinetoplastea > Trypanosomatida > Trypanosomatidae > Zelonia > Zelonia costaricensis. The sequence goes on along the minus strand of JASAOO010003297.1, from coordinate 37,128 downwards.
CGCGAGGGTGGCTACGACCGTGTGGAGATCCCGCTGTTCGACGCGCACCCGACCACCGGCAACCTTACCACGACGCCCACGACGCCGGCGCCGTCGTCCAAGACGTTCCGCACGGAGAGCTCTGCCGCCTCGCAGCCGCTGATGCAGCGTCAGAGCTCCAACGATGCCGAGGCGGGTGAGCTTGAGACTGGGCTGAACATCTTCACGCACCCCAACGCCCCGGCCGTGCAGCCACACAAGAAGGTCATGTACCTGTGCTACATCGCGACGGAGGAGAACGACGGCTACGTCGGCGCGGCGCCGATGGACGTCATGGCGGAGGAGATCCTCGGCCGCGCTGGCGTGAGTGGGCCAAACCGCGAGTACCTCTTCTTCCTGGCTGACTGCCTCCGCGCGATGGGGGCGTCGGACCCCCACGTGTTCGAGTTGGACGCGGTGGCGAAGCGTATGCTGCGCGGCCGGGAGGCGGAGTTCGCCTCTGGTGCCAAGCGCATCATGGCCGAGGCGTGAGGACAATCCACGCCTACATCGTCGTGTGCGCATTTCGTGTCTTGTGTGTGTGTTTTTTTCTTTTTGTTTCCCTCTTGACTCCACGCGTGTGCGGATCTCGTCACCCTCGTGACGCGGTGGGCGCTTTGGCTCGCCTTCAGTTGGTGCGTGTTCGCGTGGATGTTCGAATGCACCGCGAGTGAATGTTCCCCTATTGGAGGGCCCCGCTGGCACTCCTCGGCTTACCTGTTTGGGTTTGGTCGTCTTGTTCTTTCCGCCACACGCACACACACACACACACACACATGTACGCCCCCCCCCTGACTCCCTCACTCTTGCTTGTTGCTGTTTTTTTTTTATCTTCAGACATGCCGATGCAGGGATGCACGCACGGTACAGGAGGCGCACTTGACACACCGGATGCGTTTTCGCTCTCTGTGTTTTGGTTTGGTTGGCTCTTCTCTCTGTCTGTCTCTGTTTTCTTGTTTCCTTTTAGTGCATCGTTCTTGAACTTCCTCCTTTTTTTTCTCCGTGTTGGCAACTTGTGTTGTTGCTGACGGGGGCGTGTGTACGTGTGTGTATGTGGGTGTGTGTGTTGTGTGTGTTGTACGTACGTACGTGTGTGTTGTGTGATGGTTTTCTTTTTTCCCTTCACTTTTATAAGTGCTTCTTTTCGCTGTGCCTCTTTCCCTAATCCTAGCTACCTTTGGTTTTTTTGCTCTTCGCACCTTCCCCACTCATCCCCCTCCCCTCCCCAAACTTCCGCTTAATGCGTTCTTGACCTCACGCGCTTGCGTCCCCTCGCTCGTTCTGTTGTTGGCTTGATCGCCTTCGTTGGCCTCTCTGTATCTCCTCCCCCCCCCCTCATCACCAGTCACCGCGCTCTCGTGTTCACCTCCAGCGCCACTCAACTCGACCCTCATCCCCTCCCACCGCCAGCCCACCCCTGTAGCTTCTCCAAGCTCACGTACATGTGCCGTAGTGCTGCATGGATGGGGAAGAGGAGGGGGGTGGCGTCACGTTCGATGTTCTGCGCTGCGCTAAAGCTCATCCCTTACCTCCCTCCCCGTCTCTTGCGCCGCTCCGAGGTTGGGAGCAGGTCAAGGACGCCCGGGTACGAGGCAAGGGGCGGTGCCGCTCGCAGAGAGCATCGACAGCGATGGTGCTGATGATGACGAGACCACGTTTTTCTTTTTTTTGTTTCACGACGAGGCAAGCAATCAACAGAACAGCCTGGGAACTGCGTTGAGGATCAGTGTGTACGCACGTATAGCCATGTGTGTGTCTTCTCCCCCCCCTTCCTCCATGGGACGTGCATATGCCCACTCACCCACCCACCCCCTCCCACGCCTCGCTCCTTCTCACCTCCTCCCATTTCTCCTGTCCCCCCCCTCCGTCCTCGGCACACGCGAATGGAACGAGTGTGCCAGAGGATTCTTGGGAGGTTTGTGTGGAGTGAGGGTGGCTGGGCGGTGGAGGACGCGATGGGGAGTGGACGTCAGGCAACACGTCAGATTGCGGAGTGGGTCACGCACGCGGCTGATACGTGCGTACATGTGTGCGTGCGGCTTGGGACGTCGTGACATGTACTGCGACGCCTCCCCACCTAGAACCCTGCGGCAAACAAGCGAAATGACGGGCAGACACAAACGCGCGCACACACACACATGAAAATAGAAAAGGAGCGGTATTGCAACCCACATCATTCGTGGTTCATGCCATGGGTGAATAGGGAAGCAAGTCGTGCTCTTGTGCACGTGCTATGCACTGGTGATTGAGCCGTGTGTGTGTGTGTGTGTGTGTGTGTGTGTGAATGTGTGTGAATGCACGTCTGCTTGGCCTGCCGCAGCCTCTTTTCCCTTTCCTGCCTTCTGCCCCCCTTTTTTTTTTTTTGCAGCCTCGTAGGACAAGGGCCGCTCTTCTTGCTTCATTGCTCTCTCTCTCTGTCTTTCTCTCCCTCACCTCGATTCGCGTCCTCCGTGTGCTCCGGTGTTTGTCTCCCTCCCCCTCCCGCGCTGGCGTGCGCAACACACTTGATTTCGCGATGGAAGAGTTTGTGAAAACTATTAAAATGAATAAATACGAAAAGAGAAAAGGAGTGGAAGAAGCAGTTACGTGTGCGGCGTGTGGGGATGCGTCTGTACGTGCGCGTGTTGTGGATGTGTGGATGTGCGTGTGTGTGTGAGAGAGAGAGAGTGCCGCTGCCGCTGAAAGTGCGTTTTCGTGGAAGTTGCTGCTTACGTGCACCGAGGATAGCCCTTTCCTTTCTTCCCCTTCGCCGTCGGGCTCCCTGCAGCTGTGGTATACGTCGAATCGGGCACGACACACTCGGCAAGCACACACACACACACACACAGGCAGAAACGCACGCACGCGCAAGCCGTGTCTCGCTACGCTTGAACTGGACCTCTCGGCGAGTGCAAGCGCACGTAGCTTCGTCAACGCGGCTCCTTCTTCCCTTTCCCTCTTTGTCCAATTCGCTGGTGGGTTACTCGTTGTCTGGGTGGGGGAGGGGTTGAGAAGCGGAAGCCGCCGTATGGTCGCTGCTGTCGACGCGGGGCCCCCTCTCAACCTCATCTCCTCGCCTACCTCGGATTTTTCTTTTTCTCCTTTCTTCCCTTCTCGCTGCCCTTTGCTTGCGCTCCGCGATGGATGTGTGCGTCGGCATGTGTGTGTGTGTGCATGTGTATGTGTTTGTGTGCTCTGCTACACACATGCGGTGATGCGTGAGAGGGGAGGACGGCAATGCAATCCTGTAGTGCTTGCAGCAGGGCGCCAATGCAGCCGACACGAGGACGGGAGAAACTTTTACACTGCTACAGAGATCACGCAAGCGGCGGCTTCACCACGAAAACGGTCTTTTCTCGATTCTCATTTCTCTTTGCTTGACGCCGTGCAAGTACGTGCGTGGGTTCGTGCGTGGGTTCGTGCGTGCGCCTGTACAGAACTGCGCCAACTCGCCATGGCTTTCTACCTCGGACACTCCCACGCGCGAGTGGTCGCGTCAGCGCGTGCGTGCGTGTGTGTGTGTGTGTGTGAGGGGGGGTTCACGGTGGCTGCCGCCGAGGGCTGAGCTGGTCTCTTCATGTGCACACGGAAGGAGAGCAATAGGCCAACTGTTTCTCACTTCTGCTCTCTCTCTCTCTCTCCACCACGCACTCTGCCCTTGTCTTGCCTCGTTCCTTCGGTTTTGCCCGCACTTTTTTTTTCTCTCGTCTCTGGCACCTTGTGTCCACAGCTTCGATCCTCGTGTCGTGCCGCTGCCGCACACCCCCTGCCCCGCCCCGCCCCCCTCCCCCTCCTTCCTTTCTCCGCTCGCTCTCTCGCTCACCCCCTTTGTCGGGCCTCTTCCCGATGCTACGCTCCTCCTTCCGACAAGCGCCACCCGCACGTCTGCGGGGCAAACACAACTTCATCTTTGCTGGAGCGCAGTGGTGCACGCTGCTGCTGTCGCGTCTTTTCGCTGGCTCTATCTTGGCCTCTCCCAGTTTCTGGGTTTGTCTCGTACATTGACCTACTTCGCAAACCTTCGATTCGTCAGCGATGCAGCGCCGTCCCTAACCCCTCCTTTCTCCCTCCCCTCCCCCTCCCCAGCCAGCCAGCAAGCGTTTAACTGCCGAGTCTTCGCCTTCATGAGTTCTTTTCCGTTTCTCTTTCTCTCTTCCTTTTTTTTCTGCTTTGCCTTTGCTGGTGCGCTCTCGCGGCACTCGTGCGAGCGACTCTACCCCCCACTCCCACCCCTCCACCCTTTCGCCTCATCGGCTGCGTAGAAGCTTCTTTCCGTGCTCGTGTCGCGCGTGCATGCACGCGTGAGGGTGAGTGAGCGAGTGTGTGTCTGTGTATGTGTGTTGCTATTGCATCCGGCATCGAGTGTGTAGGAACGTGGCGGGTCTCGACGCCGGCGACCGTCCGTCACCCCGAACATCTCGCTCCCTCGTGTTGCTTCCCCACATCACTCTTCATGTCTCGTCTCTGATCTGAGCGTAGAGAGACTAGAAACGCGAAGGTGAATGAGGTACACGCAACCGAAATCTAAAACTCATTGCTAAACGGGTGCGAGAAGGGTGAAATGCCGGAATTCACGACATCGGCATACACACACACGCATACTCACGCGTGCAAGTTTCATGGCATCAAGTCGGAACTGCTGCCTGCTACGCTGCACGCTCACACACCTTCACGCAAAACACACACGCACACACGAAAAGCACTGTTTTCTTTTCTTTGTTGTTGTTGTCCTGTTGTTGTCTTTGCTGATGTTGACATTGTGTGTATGTGTGCAAGTGCGCACGTGCTCGTTCTTAGCTCTCCTTGTTTCTCGTTTCTCCTCTCTGTGTTGTTTTCCTGACTTTCGCTTTGGCGCTCTCTCCCTCTTGCGGTGTTCTCCTTTTCCCTCTCCACAGGACAAAAGAAGAAGCAGTACGCTGTCCACGTGCTGATGTATGTGCGAGTAAGTCAACGTGCGCGCGCGCGCGCCTTCGGAAGTGTGAGAACGCTCGGCTGTTCTTGTTGTCTTTACTTGTATTTTTGTTTGCCTCTTCGCTTTGCGGGATTGTGCAAGTGATCTGCACTCCTCTGTGCTCCTGCCTTCTCTCCTTTCTTTCCCTCTCTTGGGGTCTCTCCAGATTCTTCACTTGGTCCATCACTGCAAGTTCACAAATAGAAGAGCAACCCCTTCCCCACTTCTCTGCATGCTCCGTTCGGTACGCTACCCCCACCGTCCCCTTGTATGGAGGTTTGGGTCAGGGAAGAGAGTGAGTGGGTGCCGAGAGGGGAACGTGCACGAGCCGGCGGCACATGCACACGCCCGCACACGCGTTCCACCCACCTTGGCCCAGTCCCCACTCATCCCCTCCCCGTCCTCTACGTCGGTGCCCCCCCCCCCCTCTCCGTTTTTCTTTGCTCCCTGTTCAGGTTCCCGGTTTGATTCCCCCTCTCCTGTCCTTCTCCGTGTGCCTCGATCTCTCACGAACGGACGCCGTCTTCTCTTCTCGTTTCCCTGCATCAACCTCCCGCGATCCACTACGGGTGTGTCCGCCCCCCCCCCCTCCCTCCCTCCCTCCCATTTCAACCTTCTGATCACGTTCACCGCGCTCATGCGTTGTCATGAGCGGCCTGTTGACGTTTCCTTGTCATTTCTCCTTTTTTTTCCTTTGTAAGCTGATGACGGGGCACCAATTCCGGGGGGACACTCGCAGACCCGGTGCGATGGCAACAGGGGTGGAGGGCGAGACGGACGATGAGAAGAGGGGTACCATGACGAAGTCGCTGGCAGAGATGTGACGACTGCGTGTGGTGGAGGGTGAGGGAGGAGAGGAGGAGAGGAGGAGAGAAGAGAAGCTCCTGCCGCTCTTCTGCCTTCCCCTCCCCCACTCCCCTGCCGACCACGTGCAGAGCCTCACATCTCTCCCGTCAGCAGCCTTCACGACCCCCTCGACCACCTCCTTCTCGTCCCTCCCTCCGCTCCTCATCGCACTCTGGGCAACTCCTCCCTCGCACCCGTCCATCAACCACGCAAACACGCACAGGTGGAGACGCGGAGGGAGGGGGGACGCATAGGCGAGTAGGGGAGGAAACGGGCATTAAACAGGGAAACTCAACGACAACGGGAGTCTCCATATTTTGATTGTATCATCTTCCGTGTGTGTGTTCCAGGCCCATCACAGGGGCCCTCACGGAGCCTCCTTGTCTTCTCACCCTTTTTTTTCTTATTTTCCCCCATCAGAGATCGGCGCCAAGCGAGCTGTGTGTACAGCTTGCTTGGCGCGCAGCGTGATTCCTGTTTTCCATCGGAATCGGTGCAGGCGCGGGTGGTTTCGAGTGTCTACATGTTTTTGTTTGTGTGTGTGTGTGTGTGTGTGTGTGTTGGCACGTCGGACACACCGCGAAGGCGTACGAGAGTGTGCAGGAGCTCTGAGGAGAAGACAGGCAAGCGGCACGTCATTGTTTCTTCTCTTAATTCCCTCCAAGTCCCCACGCTGTCTCGTCTTGCGTGCGTGTGCACGCAGTCGCAAGTGGGGTGGAAGGCGCTTCAACAACGGAGCGGCACCTTTTTTGTTGCTGCTGCTGTTTTACGTGTGCGCCTGTTTCGCGTTCGCGCGACGTTCGCGTGCGTGTGCACGCGACGTTGCCGACGAGCCAAGACTCGACCTGCAGCAGGGATGTCCACTTCCCCCGATCCTTTCCCCCCACCCAACCCCTCCGTAGTTCGATAGAGAGAGGGAAGGTGTGCGTGTGCGCTCCGTGCAGCTGGGGTGAGAGACTCTCTCTTCCATATTAGCTCACCCTTTTCTTTGAGTTTTGTTTTTCTCTTCACCAGCCCTTCCTGTCGTCGCTTGCTGTCTGCCTTCTCCTTTTCCTCCGCCCCATCTGTGCCACGCAACCTCCCTGTCTCGCCGTTCGTGCGTGATGCCGGTTGTTGTTGAGTGCACGTCGTGCGCACCATCACAGCCGCCACACCGCAGACCCTCTGTCTGCCACCATGTATACATCGTCCTGCTCGCTCTGTCAGCGGCGCTCCTTCCCCGCTGCCCCCTCCCCGCCATCCGCCCAACCAACCATCACCACCACCACCGTCTTCGCCTCGTCCTCCACCATGCCTCCCTTCCACGCTGCACAGCTACGCCGCAAGGTAGCTTGCTGTGTTGATGTCGTCGCCGTGGGGGCGGGGGGCAGCCGGGGATGCCCGCGGTGCGGCCACTGGTTTGAAGGAATAGGGAAGAATGGGCACAAGTCCCTTTGAGTCCATCGCCGTGTGTCGGCGTCGTAAGACGCGCGACGCGGCGCGCGCGTGTGTACGTGCGTGTGCGCGAGTGAATGAAGAAGTGTGCAAGGGAGAACAAAGAGGAGGGGGACAGAGTGTGTGTGTGTGTGTGTGTGTGTGTGTGTGTGTGCAACGAACGTGCCGAGGTATCGGGTGCCGGCTCCTGACGGCGTGTCTTGCGGCTCCGTAAACCGAGCCACCAACGCCCGATACACGGTGGCGTTCCCCCCCCCCCGCCCCGCCTCTCTTCGCTTGCCGCTTTCCCCACACCGATCGAGGCCATCGAAGCGGATGCGGAACGGCAGCCATCACCCCCACCCGCCCTTCCTGTTCTTTTGTTTCTCTCTTTCCCACCACTCACAAATACGTATCTATATATATATATATATATATAGATAAACCTTGGCCCCGGTTCCTCCACCCGCCCCCCTCCCTCTTCGTAAAGCGCGCACGTGTGTGCTGCGCTAGTGTGCTTGTTTTCCAACCCCGGCTCTCGTGGCTGGGCTTCTCCAACCCCCCACCCGTGGGGCGCGCACCCCGCTGCATTTTTTTCCTTTTTACGTCCGATGCTGTACCCTCCGTTTTCGCCCACCTTTGTTCTGTGCTCGTAGGTGTGACGGATGTCATTCGAGCGTGTGCTCATGCATCACATCATCATCTCCATCTCCGTGACGATTGTGGTTTCTGCTGTTGAGATCTCTTTTCTGTTGTTTGTTGATGTTGTGTTCCATTGCAAGTCCGTTTATCGCAGCGTCCCTTGTTTGTTTAGTTCTTTTGCTTTGTTTCTTCCGCATCTGAGGAATGCACGCGGTATGTTGAGAAGAACGCAGATGTGCGCCCCCGCCCCCACCCCCCTCCCTCCACCCTTTCGCCATTCGTCCCTCCCAACTTCCCGCCTTTCCACGTCATCGCGATGAGGGAGAGGAGCTGTACGCCAGCGCTGCAGCCCTCCCTCGCCCCCGCTCTCCTTTGCCCCTCTCCCTCCCTGTTGCAGCCCCACACTACGTGGCCGGCGTGCGTGGCTGGCGCCGGGTCCAGGCGGAAAGGGGGGGAGGAGGAGTTCTCTCTTTTCCTTCTTGTGCAAATAGACAGCGGAGCCCAGCCGCTTCCCCCCCCCTCTCTGAGCCTCTCACGCGGCTCGTGATGAGTGCGCCCGGAAAGGAGGGGGGAGCTGCCGAATGCGAGGCTTGAAGGAGACGAGGAGCATGACAGCGCAAGAGCGCGGCCGCGCATGGGTCGCTCGTAGCAACAGCAGCCCCGCCTACGCCCCCCCCCCTCTCGGCCACCTCGTCCTCTATTACCTCCCACCCGCACCTATATCTCTTCTCTTCCGCTGTCCACTCTCGCTTCCCTGCTTTACGGTCTTCTCCGCCGGTGCTTGTTCGCTGCTGATCCAGAAAGAAGAAGCGGCAGCAGCCCAGCCCCCACCCCACAACCCTCCCCCCCCCCCGCCTCTGTTCACCGGTGCAGCTGGTGCCCGTCAAGGTACGCTCGCATCTGCTTTTGTGTTTTAAGTGGTTTGGCGCACGTCGCTTGTGTCATTCGTGGCGTACGGCGCGCGGCCCGTTTTGCGCCTCGCGGGTTTTGTTGTTGTGGTTGGTGTTTGTGGTTGGCACCGATGCTGTGGTGCTCTCTTTTCTTTTTGTGTGCGTCGTCTTCTCGGTACTCGCCTTAGCCTGGGTGGTGCCCACGTGCACGTGCACTGCTGAACGAAGGCGCTGTCACTCCTCTCTCTCTCCCTCCTGCCCTTTCCCCTCCCGCCCTCTCTCAGGCATCACCATCCACCGCGGTGCTGGAGGACGGGAGTGGTGAGTTGGAAGGCGGGGGGAGTTGCAGGGGGGTGAAGCAAAGACGTTTCATAGTGTGTGTGTGTGTGTGTGCTTGTGTCTGCACGTTCGCACTTCTCAACACCACTCGCTGCGTCTTCGCCGTTTCTGTAGTTGCTTCCTTTGCTTTTGTTTTCTCTCGTCTCGTCTCTTTTCTCTCCCGCCCTTTTGTTTGTTTGTTTGTGTTTTGTAGCAAGACGTGTGCATCCGCATTAGCGAACCACACTGCACCACTCCGCCCACGTCTTTCCCTCTCTCTCCGGCTCGCTGCCTTGTCGTTGGTTTCGTATTGCGACGGAGAAGGACGCGCCGGGCAGAGAGAGGGGAGGAGAAGAATGGGGGTAAGGGGGCCGCTCGAGTGAGGCAGTACGGCAGCACGTGTCTGTCACGCAAACTAGGAATTGAAGCTGTGCACGCGCCGCGCTAGCTGGAACGGCGAAGAGAAGATGCCAACGTCAGGGATAGCGACGCCCACGCGGCGCGACGGTACGCAGCGGAGGAGGAAGAACGAGGGGGAGGCTTTCGTTGATGGCTGAGTGCACCCCCCTCCCCACCTGTCCACCCACCCCCCCCAATTCGGACTCCCGCGTGCGTCCCTGGCCTCGGCTTGTGTCACTCCATTCTTTTTTTTTTTTTTGTAAGCTTCAGCAGAGGAGTGACGAGACGCAAAGCAACTTGCGGTGCTGTCCATTCGAAAAGCTCAAAGAGAAAAAGAGAAGTCCGCACTCACGCGCTCAGTTTGCTCTCGTGAACACGTGGGGTGGGTGACAAAAGGGGGCCGGAAGGAGGCGGGGAAGGGGGGCGCGCGGCGGTGAAGGGCTGCAACATGCGCCGCTCCGCCCACTCAAGCCCCTCCCCCTTCCTCCTCTTTTACGACTGTTCGCGTACGCCTCCGTCGCGGTCTCAGACACCCCCGGGCGGTGTGCGTCAGTCGACTTCGTTCCGCGCAGTCGTCATTGGGGAAGGGATGCGTGACACAGGGAGGGAAGGGAAAGAGTGTTGTGTTGGCCGACTGATGCAGCCCCTTCCCCCATCCCCACTCTCCCTCCCCCCGCTGCACCGCACAGCTCCCAGCCTCGTCCCCCGTGACTCAAGCTCCGCATCCTTCCCATCCTTTGTGCTTGCTCAGTGGACACGTGCCTTTCCGTTGCCTTCCCGGTCTCTCCTCATCTCCTCTTTTCTTCGAAACGCGCATTTCTGTGTGTGTGTGTGTGTGTGTGTGTGTGTGTGTGTGTGTGCGTGTGCGCGTGTTTGTGCTGGCATCTTCCCAGCGCTGCTCCACGTCCCCTTTGTCATCGTGGAGCGCGACTGTGGGTGTGAGACTGTAGCCGTCCGCCCGGCGCTCTCCATTCACGCTCTGACCGCGTGTTCTCCCGTGCAGTACCCGCCTGTGCTGCTGAAACCCAAACGCGTGCTCACCCTCCCCGCCGCCGCTCTTGCGATCGTCTCCCCCACCACCACCTCCAGTCCTTCCCATTCGTGCCGATATCGGCGCCGGCTGGTGCTGGACGCCAACGCGCGCGTCGCCTTCACGCGCCGCAGGGCATCCTCGTCTCAGCCCGCGCGTAAACAGAAGCTGGCCTCCCACTAGCAGACACACACACAAATACATCCACGCTTTCTGTGACAGCTCACCGTGAAACTGCACCCATGACGGAAAGCCTGGACGGCGCCGCAGGTCCAGCACCGCCGCTTCCCGCCTCCACGGCCGCTCCTCCGTCCCCTGATCAGGCTCGGCTCCGCGCCAGCCACGCCGTGGCCCACCTTCGCGCGGTGCTCAACCGCGTGCAGGCCGCGCGTCGCCATAGCCCACGCCCAGGTGATGCCGCATCTGCGCCAGCTCCTTGTGCATCACCCCCAGTGGGCAACGGCGCCGTGGATGGCGTCTCCGCGATGGCTGCCGCGGCTGCCTGCCTCCTCCCCCCACGCACCACCACACTGGCGTTGCCCCTCGCACCGCTCGCGCAGCGCATAGAAGAGAGGAAGGCACGCGAGGCGGCCCGTCTGCGCCGCCGCACGGCGCGTCGTCAGCTAGCAGCCGCAAGAGCAGCGGCAGCAGGTGCATCAGCAGTGGCTTCTGGAAGCACGACCGCTGACATGGTGCGCAATGCACTGGCCCAGCCGCTTGGCGCCATGGCTGCCCGCATCCTCACCGCCGCCGCATCCGGCACGCCGCTTCTCTTCCCTGACGCAGCCGGCCCTCTCCAGCTCCCCGGCGGCGGAGCCCTGACAGGCGGGGCGGCGCCGCCGGCCTGGACATCGCGGTCGTCCTCGTCCTCGCCCTCCTCGGCCGCCGGGGTGCCCACGGCGCGTCTGCCCTCGAGTGCACCAAAGCCCGTCGCAGCAGTGGCGCAGCGGTCCCCGCCACTGCGAGTGCCGGCCGCGTCGGCGCACGGTCGCCAGCGCGAAACGAAGCAGCGCCGCGATCGCCGCAGCCCACAGCCGCGCTCGCACCCGTCACGTCCGCAGCTGTCCGCGCTGTCGAACCCCCAGCCCGTGCGCGACAGCTTTGCCGAGGGTAGCCCGAGCCCGCTCTCGCTGCTGCTGCACCCGACGCAACACGCTGCGTCCACCCCCGCGGCGGCCGCAGGAGCGGGCACCTTCGCAGGCGCCAGTCCCCGTCGCCGGAGGTGGCGGGAGGACTCTCCGTGGAGGCGCTCCCGGTGTTCGCGCTGTGGCCACCGGCGACGCCCTCGCAGCTCCGTACTCGAGCCCGCTGATGCTCTCGAGAAGTCGGCGATGGGTTCACCATCGCCGAGCAAGTGTCCGCCTGCTTCCTTCAGCACCCCAACCACCGCAGACGCCGCTGAAACGAGTGACAGCCCCATCTCGAAGTTTGCTCGCACCCTGCGCGACGCCGGGACGGCCGCGCTGGCGGCATCGCCGCTGATGCGGGTCGACAGCAAGCAGCCGCAGCGGCAGCAGCCCTCGCACCACGCGCACAGCCCATCACGGGTCTCGTCAGGGGAAGACGCACACGGCAGCACCGCGGCGGCGTGGGACCGCGGCCCGTCGCACGCCTCACCCCCGTCCAACAAGCCCCCCTCGCGCTCCCGCTCCCCCTCACCCGCCTCATCGCACTGCCGGTGCTCCTCGCGCAGCGCATCCTCATGCTCGCCGGTGAACGAGCCCGGTGCGCCACGAGGTGCAGCGGCAGCGGCAGCAGCCCCCTTCACCCCGCTTACCCTTCCACGCCCGGGAGACACGCACTACAACGCCTGTGCGGAAACCATGTCGCTGCTGCGCTGCTACGCGGACTCGGCCACCCGCGGCGTCTTCAGCCGCGTTCCGTCGACATCAACACAGCGCAGCGCGAGCCGCTCCTCGACCCCGCTCTCCTCAAAGTGGTCCGTGCACTCCTCGAGCCTGGGCGACGGCGACAAGGAGGTCGAAGCAGGACGGCGCAACCACACCGCGAACGGCTCGCCGCCTCCGCAGGAGGACGCCGAGGGCGGCGGCCCCCAGTCACGCCGCCACGCGCCGACGCACTCGCCGACGAGCAACACGCAGCTGAGCTACATCGCGGAGATGGACGCGATCGAGAAGGGCGTAGTGGCGCCCTACGTCTCCTACCTCTTCTCCCCCGAGGCCCGTGTGGTGGATCTGCGGGCGCTGGAGGGGCTCGTGCGCCGCCGCGACCCGGCCCCGCCGCTGGAGGCGACGTGCGTTGGTTTCTCACAGGCCGCCGACGCCTACCTCGTGGGCACGTCGTCTGGCCTGCTGTGGCGTGTGCCGGTGAGAAATCCGAACGACGTGGTGCGCGCCACCCCACTGGGGAGTCTGTGGCCTCCGCAGGCGCCGACCGCGCCGGCCCTGGCGGGCCTCACCGCAACGGCACCTACAGCCGCAGCAGCCGGAAGCACGAGCGCATTGGACGGTGCCGCCCCACCAACGCGCACCAGCACGACCGCGACCACACCGGCGACTGCCGCGGCCCAGCCGATGCCGCTGCCGGGGCACACCGCCGCCGTGTTGTCCATTGCCTTCAACGACGACGGCGCCCTCTTTGCAACAGCGGGGATGGACGGATGTGTGATTGTGTGGAACGGCCGCGCGTGTGCCAAGGTGCGCCGCATCAGCGCGGTGTGGGCCTCTGCCGCGGCGGCAGCGGCGTCCACGCAGGTCTTGTACCCCGGCGTGGGGGCTGGGCTCAGCTCGCAGGCACCGTACCTGGTCCGCTTCATGCCCCAGAACAACAACTACCTCCTCGTCAGCTACCTCGGCAGCAGTGAGCTGCACCTGTACAACAGCTCGACCGGGCTGCCGGTCACCAACGTCGCAGGCGCCGGCCTCGCACGCGGTGGCGGCGGTGGTGCGCGCGGGGTCGCCGACGAGCTGGGTCGTCTGGGCGTCGGCCTCGATGGGGACGGGCGGGGCGGAGGAGGTCGCCACAGAGGCAGCAGCAGCGGTGGTGCGTCAGTCAGCGACGCGGCCTTCAGGGGCAGCGATGCTGATGGCCGGCGCACGAGGGGTGCGGGGCCAGCCGCCATCACCGCTCTTGCCGTGGACCGCATCGCCTCGCCCTTCTTCCTCACCGGCGACGCACACGGGACCGTGGTGCTGTGGACGTACCGCGCCGGCGACGTCGTTCTGTGGCCCACCCTGCGCTCTCTAGACACCGCCGCCGCTGCAGGCGCTTCGACTGGTGCTGGTGGAGGCCCGAGTCGGCACTCCCGCAGTCGCTCCTACGTCCCCGACACGCTCCTGCAGGGCCCTCACGCACGCACCAGCAGCAGCAGCAGCATCGGCGGCGGCGGCGATGGCTTGGCCGCCTTCGCCGTCCCCCTGTACGAGCTCCCCGAGCTGCGGCGCGTCGCGGCCCTCGCCCTGCCCGAGTCGATGGGCGGTGTCGGCGCACTGGCTGTCAGCACCCTGCACACCGCGCAGCTGCACAGCCTCTTCCAGCGGCGCGGGCCGCGGCACGACGGTGCTGGGGAATGTGCGGCAACAGCGGCGTCACAGCCCGCGCCGCGGCACCCGCTCGAGGCCACGGCGCACACGCTCCGCACCACGGCGGAGCAGAACCGCGCGTGCTGGGCTTCGGCAGCCGCCGCTGCAGGGGGAGATCTGAGCGACACTGCGGTGCGCAGCCGGCGCGAGAAGCACTCTACCGGCGCTGCTGGTGGTGCAGCTGCGAATGCGGCACCGTCCAGCAAAGCTTCCGCCTCCACTTCGAGCTTCACCCACGCCCTCGCGGCGCTGCCCTCGCGGCTAACAGACACTTTCAGCTCGCTGTGGGGCGGCAGCGGCGGCACAAGCGCGACGGCAAAGCTGCCCTCCAGACAGTCCCCCACACCCGCCACCGCCCCCTCCCACCAGCCATCGACGACGGCGAGCGCAGGCGGCGGCGGAGCTGCGCTGCCGAGCCTCTCCGAGAACGAGCTCCTTCGGCAGCTCCGCGACGACGCCCTCGACGCGGTGTGTCCGCTGATGATCCTCGTGACGCTCCCGTGCGACACCATCTACGTACTTGGGCTGCTGCTGCAACTGCGGCCGGCTGCACAGCCGGGTGGCTCAGGCAGCAGTGGGGCGGCAGGGACAGCGTCCGCGTCTGCGCCGCCGCGCCAGCGTGAGCTTCCGCGTTTGCAGCACCAGCAGCCCCCCATTGTCACGTACCGCCTGTACCCGCTGCTCAAGACGACCAGCCCGAGCCGGCTACGCCACCTTGGCGTCGGCGCCGTGCAGTCCCCTGACAACCCCCGCGTCATCGTCGTTGCCACGCCGTGCGAAGAGGGCTTTGTGCGCATCGAGCCGCTCCTCCGGACACCACCGTCATCCGCAGCGGGCGATGCTGCGACGGCGAGTGCGGAGTGGAGCGGCGAGGGGATTGGTGCTGCAGTGGGGCCGGCGCCACGCAGCCGCAGCCATGTGTTGGCGACGCTGCCGATGCCGTACGGTGGGCGGTGCACCGGTGTGGCGTGGTCACCCAACGGCCGCTTCCTCGTCGCCGTCACCGCGGAGGGGGTGGTGTACCAGTGGGCGCGCGTCTACCTGCTCAACGCCTCCTCCTCGCGCCTGGCCGCATCGCCCAGCGCCGGGGCCAACGCCGCGGGCGCAGCAGCAACGACGGGAGCGGCGCCAGCCACCAGCGCCGCAGCAGCGGTCATGCACGCAGCGGCAGGCGCAGCAGCGGCAACGACGGTGCCGCATTCCGTTGTGGCTGTCGACGGGGCTGCGCGTACGCCGGCGGCGGCTGTGGACGGCGTGGCGCGGCGGCGCGCGTGTGCGACCGAGCACTCCGACACGGCCGTGCAGGGAGTTTCACCGACAGCGAACTTCATCAGCCTACTCGGTGCCCCGATGGCGAGCGCCGCGGCCGCGTCGGCGGGGACTCTGCCGGCTGCAGCCGACAGCAGCGCCGCCCGCGCGGCCTTCTCTGAGGAGGACGCGTGGCGGGAGAGCCTGCGCCGCGAGCTGGAGCGGCAGCGACGTGCCCAGGCGGCGCTGAAGCTCGTCTCGCGTACCGGCCCCGCAGAGGTCGAGGAGACGGTGAGCGGCAGCGGCTACTGCGTTGACGATGCCGCCGGAAGCGCCGTCACGGAGGAGTCGCCGGACGACGACAGCGCGATGGACAGCGAGCCCTACGCATAGTGCTCGTGCATGTATGCGTGTTTGTGTGTGTGTGTGTCTGTGTGTGAATGTGTGCACGCGTGCTAAAGCTGCCCCTGCTCGACTTTGTTTTGAGTGACGTGGGCTTTTCTGTATTCACCTGGTGGGTGCTGCTGCACCCGCTGCGCACCCGCCTTGCCTTCAACTCGACTGCCCTCGCACCTTACGCCGTCGCATCCGCCTCCGTTTGCATCGCTCACAAGCGTGCATCCGTCTCCCTGCTGCTGGTGCTGCTGCTGCCGCACTCTCGCACTCACTCACTCACGGTCCCTCGCCGTCTCCGTTCGCTTTGCCATCCACACACACACGGTGCTCCACCCGCAACCCCACGAACACGCGCCCACGCACTTGTACACGATCGGGTGACGGCACTACGGTCCTCCCGACCTCGTCTCGCCCACGCCCACAGTGGTCTCACTACTCCACAGCTGCCACGTCGTCGCGATGCTGCGCCACACCGCCGCCGCGCTCAACACGTTCCTGACGCGCTCCGTCGCGACCGCGCCGATCTCGGTGATCCGCACGGGCCCGCGGTGGTGGGCAGAGCCGGAGCGGATGGTGAAGCACAAGCTGCTCTACTTCACCATGGGCATCGACCAGCTCCCGCTGCGCCGCACGGCGGTCATCCAGAAGGACCTCCACCGCTTTCACATGTGCAAGCCCCCGCCACGCGTTGGCGACACCACCGGTTACAAGCGCTCGCGCGGCGCGCAGATGGCGACGTGGTACCGGCGCATCCAGTATCAGGAGTACCACCTGCAGCACCTCTTCGTGCGACACATGTGGGGCCTCCTGCGCATGTACCCGGGCAACACGACTAAGATCCAGGGCAAGGCGGACGACGGCTACGTCGGCTACGACTCGGTGCACTTCCACCGCTACAACCGCGCCCCGCTGCCCTTCCCGGCACGCGAGATCTACGAGCGTCGCAAGTAGCGCCGCTCTCGTGTTGGCTGCTCTTCGGACACACACCTAAATCCACACAGAATCACACAACTCTGCGCAGAGCCACGCTTGGGTGTCCGTTTTACCCCTCGCGTCGATGGTGCGATGGCCTCGCGTGTAGCCGCGCACACGCACGTGACGATGAGGACGGTGGTGTCGGCGATGCGAGGGCTTTGGCTAAAGGCGTGGTGGTGTTGTCCTGCGCTGCCGCCGCAGTGAACGTTGCGAACACAAAAAAGAAAGAATCAATGACTATGAGAGATGCCGCGTGCAAACACGCCCACGCGTTGACTCGTGGAAGACAACAACCGCGCCCCCGCACGAAGTCGACGCACACCATGGCACACACACGCACCGCCAACCGACCCCACCCCCCCCCTCCATTACCCACCAATCCCCCCCCTCTTCTCCCCGCCACCCCAGCCCGCGGCCGGCGCCCTCCGCGGCCCGCCAGCCCCGCATGGGGCGTGCCCACCTGGCCCGGCCCGCACCCCGCGGGCGCCACACGGCGCGGCCACCCCGCGGCGGCGGAAAGACGAGCGGGAAGAGAGCGGGGGTGGAACGGAGTTGCACAAGAGCCGACGAGGCGCCGCATCGGGGGACGCCCGCGCACGCCGTGGGAAAGGGCCAGTTGAAGGGGGGGGCACCCCCGCACCGCCATCACGCGCACCCCCCCGACCGCACCGCGCGCGGTGGCCACTCGCAACCTGCTGTTGCGCTTCTTCTGTTTTTTCTTTCTTGTGTTCGATCTTTGTCTGTGTGTGATGACAAGCGATGGCGTTGGGGCAGGAGGGCGACACACGGCAGCACGGCAATCACCCTGCCCCCCCCCCTCCTTCTCTCAGACACCAGCAACGCACTCAACACCCCCACCCAAGCACCACCACCTCCCCCCTTCGCGGCGGCCTTAAACCGAACACCTCTTACTTCTCTTTCCCCCTCCCTCCCCGTCACACTAGCGCTTGTAGATCATCTTGACGTGCTCGTTCTCCACGACGCGGAAATCTTGCGGGCTTTCGGCGATGAGGCGCAGCAGGCTGGTGCCGTACTGGCTCGCGGCCCGCTGCACGCTCATCGAGGCCCACATGAGCAGCTGCGCCGCATCCACGCCGGCGTCCGGGATCAGCATGCGGATGGCCTGGATGGTCTCGGCGCGGGTCATGTGGTCCTCGTCGGCGAGCTCGTCCTCGAGCATCTGAATCGCCTCCGCCTCCGCGGCGCCGTCGCCACCCGACGCCGTCGACGCATCGGGCGGGCCGGCTGTGGACTTCGCCGGTGCGCCTGGCGCCCGCCGCGAAGGCTGCCGCAGCTTGCGAATCGAGTACACGCCGGGCGACGTCTCCGTGCACGCGAAGAGCTTGGGGAAGGCCTGCAGCACGATCACCACACGCGGCGGCAGCTCCACCCGCATCACTGGGCTCGCGCAGTCAACGAGGTAGGCCGCCGTGCACGGCTCGCCCTCGGGCATGACGTAGTGAAAGACAAGTGCGAGCTCGCGGTGCGAGATGTACGGGTTCTCCTCATAGCGCCCCGCCACGGCCGTCGCATCGTTCGGCGCCGGCTCCGCCTGCTGGTGCGCCAGCGGGTTGGATGGGTCGGCGCGGCACACAAAATGCTTGCCGACGCGGAACAGCATCGGGTGCCGGCCCAGGATGTTCACCATGCCGGTGTAGCCGCCGACGATCCCCTGCTCGTCGTCCGAGAGCCGCACGTACACGTACTCGGGCCGGTCCCAGCCCGGGCAGAGGTAGTTGCACAGCACCAGGATGCCGCGCACGTCCTCCGGGTAGCGCTCCAGGTCCGCAAGAAAGTCGTCACGCCAGCGGCTGCTCTCGGCGCCGGCACGGCGGCGCACGAGCGGGATGTCGCTGAAGCGCGTTCGCAGCACCTCGAAGTCCTGGGGGTAGCGCTGCACAAACGAAAAGAGGACCGGCTCCGTGACGTTCTGCCGCGAGCTGCGCTGCAGCGTCAAGGTAAGCGGCGCGAAGTACGCTGGGCAGACCCGGTACAGGAACTTGGTGACGGCCTTGTCGAAGAGGTTCTCCGCCGGCCGCAGCAGTGCGCCGTCCTCGTTGACGGGCATCATGTGGTTCGCCTCGCCGGTGGCCAGCTGCATTTCCAGGATCTCCCAGGCGTCCTCCTTTGTGAGGCCGTGCGCCTCGGGGTGCAGGACGATGCTGCGGCGGATCTCCAGAATGCCGCGCATGTCGCGCAGCTCAAAGTAGAAGGGCTGGCGGCGGTACCACAGACTCGACGAGGAGCTTCGGATGTGCTTCTTGCGCAGCTCTGGTGGCATCTGGATGGTGCTGAAGGCGCCCCAGTTCACCGGCACGTACTTGAGCACCTCGTACACGTCCGCCTTCGTCGGCACCGCCTGCTCGCCGCCCCAGCCGCCGTAGTTGTTCTGCCGCGTCGACGTGACGATGCGTGGCTGCACGTAGCGGAAGCGCGGCGGCAGCGGCTCGGCGGGGTACCGCAGCGCGATGAAGCAGGGGAACGGCGGCTTCGGGCCGCGCGTCAGCCACAGCGGGCGCGCCTCGATCGTGGGGTAGCCGGCGAGCGCCTCCTCCTCGGTGCCGGCACGGCGGCCCACCGTGAAGATCACGGCGAGCTTCTGCGCCACCGCCTCCAGCGCCTCGGCCCGTAGAGCCTGCAGCACCTGCAGCTCCGCGTCGGTAAACGTCATCCCCAGCTCCTCGTCCTGCTCCGCGCTTGGCTCGGCAGTGTCGCTCCGGGCGGCGATGGAGGCCACAACCCCACGGATGATGTCACTGTAGAGCGTCGCGAGGGGTACATAGCGTGGCACGTTCGCTGCCCCCGCCTGCCGCGCGGCACCTCGCCTCGCGTCCCAGCGGTGCAGATAGTGCAGCAGGGCCTTGCGAGTCGCCGCCTCTCGCACGGTGGCGTCGCCTCCCACGCCGCGTGTGGCGCCCACGCTCAGCACCATCGCCTCCCCGCCACCGCACCCCACGCGCGCGTCGGCGTGAGCGTTCGGGAGTGACTTCGGCCTCACCGACTCAGCCGCGGCTTGCTGGGCCGCAGCAGCTTTCTCTGGATCCGCCCGCTTGTACCCGCTCCTGTTCGACGCGCAGTACATCACCCACAAGACGGGCACCGTGACATTGATGTACAACACCCCCGTAAACGGTGGTGTACCCGCTGCCGCGCCATCGCCGCCGCCACCGCCGCCGGAGCTGCGGAGCGAGCTGAGTGGCACGTGGTCGCCCTTCTCACTCACAAGCGTCATGAGCTGCGACGCGGCGACGTACTCGAGAGCGTCCAGCTGACGCCGCAGCATGTCGTCGCGCGTGACCGCCGAGACCTTGCGCATGAAGGCGGTGAGGGGCATGTACGGCGCCGAGGCGTTAAAGCGAGAACCGTGAATGAACTGCGCCACCGTCAGCGCTGCGAGCCGCTCTCCAAGCGGGTAGCTGCCGAACGCGGCTGCGAACTCCTCCCGCGACATGTTAGCGGCGGACTTGTCGCCGCGGTTGTCTGTGCTGACGTGGCGCTGCGCCGTAACAAGCATGCGCACGGCGGCCATACCTGCTCCACGGTAGCGTGAAGCGGCGCACAGCCGCATACCAGCGTGCGCGGCGTGCAAGCGCGGGTGTGAAGCGCTAACAGACGCCGCACTGACAGCCGCGAGACTGCACTTCGCCACGACGAAGACGTGCGACGCCGTCGGCGACACTGTCGATGCGGTCGCGGCGCCGCGAGTCAACGCAGTGCACCGCGCGCTGCAGGGCCGCATGGCACGCGGACACGTCCTTCGTTCAAGAAGAAGGGGCGAAGTAGGAGAAGAAGAGGGACGGGCTCGGCGTGCTGCGTGACGGAGCGACACGGACCCGCGTCACGAGCCGCGGGTGCGTCACGAGCCGCAGTCCGCGACTACGCGTGCGCTGTTCACGGCTCCCACGCTGCCGCCACCACCTCCCCCGTTTGCACGGTGCGCGGCTCCGCTTCACCAGTCACCGCGGCCTCACCGACTTCGCCCAGCGAGTACCGCCGCGCCTCGAGAGAAAAGAAAAGACAGGAGAGAGAAGAGGGCAAACAGAGGCGACGCCAACGCTGCGAGGCGGTGCACCCGTCTATGATGACGAGCGCCGTGCAACGAGGATGAACCGCTCCCACTCGACCTCCCGACTCAGCCACCAACGAAAAGGGCAAGCGGAAAGGAAGGTCAGCAGAGAAGGTGGTGATGCCTGTATGACACGTGGGTGTTTTTCGCCTATGATAAATTTGTGTGTGTGCGTGTGTGTGTGTGGTTGTGGTGGAGAGACAAGAGTGTTGTGGGCCACGGATGGGACTGGGTGTGGAGCAGCTTGCGTGGAGCATTAGGGGGAGCAAGAGGAGTGAGGCGGATGTGCAGGACGTGGAAGAGAGATGAAGCTGAAGAGAGCGAGCGCGCGGGAGACGTGAAAGCGAGCGCTCGAGGTGTGTGTGGGGGGAAGGAGGGGGGGGCGAGTCCGCGTACGCGAAGGCATCGGCTGCTTTCCGCAAGGGCACAAGCGGAGGTACCCTGGCCGCCGTCGTGCGCTGCCACTGGCGCGGACGAGAAGTTCGCTCACGGCTGCACGAGGACACGCTGAGCGCCGAAGTCTGCGGGAGAGAAGCCGCAAGCCACACAACGCTTCGCTCCGCGTGCCTGTCGCGTGGCATCCGTAAAGGGTTGACGTGTACCGCGTCCTTTTTTTTACCCTGCGTTTGTGGGCTCACATGTGCTTGTGTGTGTGTGTGTGTGACTTACAATACCTTTGTGTGTGTGAGAGAGAGAAAGGAATGAGCGACTGCGGCTTCTTGCACACGTCGCCCCGCCGCCGCTTTGCACCGCCGAGTCGCTCAACGAGATTCGAGGCGCACGCGCGCCGACACACGCCCACGCGCACGGCGGCGCACTCGACACGCAGCGGCAGGCGGGCGGAGGGCTCGGGCGAGGAGAGTGCGGCGCGTCACAGGAGGAGACGAAAAAGAAGGAGCGCGTGCCAGTGCGGAGAGGGGACGGGGAGGGAGATAGGCCAGAGGAGAAGGCCAGGAACACGGAACCCGCAAGAGCGCAGCAGCGGTGGTGGCGTCAACACGCAGACACGCACATGCGGTGCGGTGCTCGCACCGACTCCGCCTCCACCACCACCACGCCACCAGACCTGGGCAGTCGTTCGCAATACACGCGCCACGACGAGAGAAGCACCGACGCCGGCGTGGACACGCTCTCACAAGCACCACGGCTGCACGCCTTCGGTCGTGGCTAGCAGCGCGCCCCTCACAAGCCGCCTCCTGTCCCCCGCCCCCACCCCTTCGCCTCACACGCACGAGTCGCCGCCGTCAGCCGGCGACGGACTTGAGCTTCTCCTGCAGCTCCGCCCGTCGCACGGCCTCTTCGGCGGCTGCGGCTTCGGCCTCGGCCACACGCGCCTGCGCCTCCGCCGTCTCACGCAGTGCCTTCTCCCGCTTCTCCGCTGCCTCGTACTCTTCCGCGACGTCGCGACCCTCCTCGTACGCCTCGACCCGCTCGAGTACATCCCCAACGCGGAAGCTGAAGTCGTCGTGCAGCACCACACCACACTCAAGCCCCGTTTCCACCGTTGGCACCAGGTCCTTGAAGCGGCGCAGCTCCTTCAGCTGCCCCTCGTACACTACCTCGCCCACCGCGCCGTCCGCACTGTCCGACGACTCGCCCGCTGTCGTCGTCGGGCTCACCTTGCCCCCACTGGCGGCCGCGGCGGCGGCGGCGAGGCGGGCCTTGAGGTCCTGCGGCCGCCGCACGACGCGGTACGTGAGGTGAGCCGCGTCCAGCGTACCCTTCGTGACCTTCAAGCCGCCCGCGTTGCCGCTGCGCCCGGCCTGGGACGCCTTAAAGGTCTGCAGGCACTCCGCGGTGGCGAGGATGCGAGTCTTCTGCAGCTTCGGCAGCGACTCGACCAGCACGCGCTTGAGCTCGTCGATGCCGTGGTACAGCACGTTGAAGCGCAGCACCCGGACGTTGACCGGCACGTCGAAGGAGTGGGCGTCCTTGCAGTCGCCGAAAAGCAGCACGCAGCCGGGCTGACCGGACGAGCCGGCCAGGACGAGGTCGGCGTCGCGCAGCCCACCCACCTCCGTGACGCGGATGTCGAGCGAGACCCCCTCCAGCCGCGGCAGCTCGTAGATCGTCTTGAGCAGCGCCTGCAGCATGCCGAACGTGGCCGCCTTGCAGGCAAGCAGAAAGGCCTGCGTGCTGTACGCGCGCACCAGGTTGTTGTCCGGCTTGCGGGCGTGGATGAGGCCCTGCCGCTCCTGGTTGAGGAGCTGCAGGTAGTTCTCGCGGTTGCCCTCGACGGTGTACACGTCGCGCATAAAGTAGCTGAACTTCTCCGCGTGTGTTTCGCTGCTGACCTGCATGAGCACCGACCCGGGCTTCGGCGGAACACGGAAGCCGTGCAGGACGACCGGGCACGACGGCCCGGCCTCCCGCATCGTCGCCCCGTGGTCGTCGAGCACGCGCTTCACGGTGCCGTAGATGGTGCCGGACGCGAAGACCTGCCCGGGCTTGAGGGTGCCGCAGCGCACCACCGCGGCCACCTCACTCACGCCGAGGTTGCGCGACTCGAGCACGTACAGCTCCGCGCGCGACGGCGTCGGCGTCGCCACCTCGCACAGCTCCGCCTGCAGGTGCAGCGCCTCCAGCAGCTCTGGGATGCCGCGCCCATCCTTGGCACAGATCTTGACGAGTTGCACGTCGCCGCCCTTCTCCTCCAGCTCCGCGCCGAGCGTCGCGAGCTGGTCCTTGATGTAGTCGCAGTCCGGCTGCCGGTCGATCTTCGTGATGGCCACCACCATGGGCGTGCCCTGGCGCTGCGCCAGCTCCACCACCTCGCGTGTCTGCGGCTGCACCCCGTCCACGGCGGAGACGATGAGAATGATCATGTCGTTCATCGCCGCACCCACCTCGCGCATGGCCGTGAAGGCGGCGTGGCCGGGCGTGTCGATGAAAGTGATGGAGTGCCCCTCCGCCGTCTTCACCTGGAAGGCGCCGACGTTCTGCGTGATGCCGCCCGCCTCGCCCGCAACAACGTTTGTCTGCCGCAGGTGATCGAGCAGCGTCGTCTTCCCGTGGTCGACGTGGCCCATGATGGACACGATCGGCGGCCGCGCCGCGTGCTCGATCTTGGCCGCGGTGTGCTTGATGTCGTACTCGCGAATCAGCCCCGCGCGGTGCAGCCCCGTGGCGACGCTCATCGGGTCGTGCAGGTTGCTCGGAGTGGTGAAGTACTCGCGCAGCGGGTGGTCCTCCAGAGCCTTGGCCTGGTCCGCGCTGGGCTTCTGCCGCGTCTTCTGCAGCGGCTGCCGCTTCAGCTTCTCGCGGCGCCGCACGAACTTCACCGCACGTGGGTCATCGCCGCCGACCCAGAGCGGACCGGACCTCGTTGGGATGTAGATGGCGTCCTTCGCGAACTCCACCCAGTCGAACACCTCGCCGAGCCCCATCTCGCGGCGGCTCTTCTGGATGGAGGCCTTCACGAAGTGCGGCATCGTCTCCGCGTTGAGGCGACGCATGTTGCCCTCCGCCGAGAAGCGCGGGTCGAGCTCGCCGTCGCGCCACGCCGGCGGCGGTCGCACGCGGCCACTCTGCGATTGATGTCGCCGCGCCACGCAGAGAGGCGCGGCCGCGGCCAGTGTGCGCGTCATGCCCGGCAACGACGTGCTGCGCCACGCTGTGGACGAGGATGCGGCCGCTGAGACGACGGCGCTGACGGCCACGGCACTCGCTGGAGCGAGTCGCGAGCCCGGCGCCACCGCGGCGGCGCTCGCCACGCGACGCGCAAAGATGGGAGTGCGCCACATGCCTTCTCCTCAGCGCTCAGGTGCCTGCCCCCCACCCCCCGCCGGTGCACCACGTGCGTAACGAATGGGCTGCTGGTCCACCGAAGGAAACGGTGGGAGGTAAACAGCTGGAGTGCCGTGTGTGTGTGTGTGTGTGTGTGTGTGTGTGATGGACCCTCCGTCGTCGTCGACGCGTGTGCGTGCCTTCTTCTTCTGTCGGGTGTCACAGCGCGAAAAGAAAGTGCGCAGTGACACGCGCGCCGTGTGGGGTGCTTCTTGTTTAAGTGGTGCTGCTCTGGCTGATGTGCAAGAACGAGTTCCGCACGTAGCCGCAGAGGTGATAGGAAGGGGGAGAGAGCGGGCGGGTATGGCAGCGCCCTCAGCGCGGTGGGTCGTGTTGGGTGGAAGCACAGAGGAAGAAGGGGAGGAGGTGGGGAGAGGAGTTCAGGCGGGTGGCTGGCACGTTGGCAGAGGCCGCCCTCGCTTCTCATGCGCAGCAACGAACACGTGGAAAGAGAAACGCGTTGGTGGTGATGCTGGTGCGTGGGGCTTGTCGGGGGCGTGCCGAAGTTCACGAGGCTGTCAGAGAAGAAGCCCGCAGTCCGTGGCGCTCCAGAGGGAGACGCCGCAGTGAGTCAACAGCGCAGGATGAAGGCGAGTGAAGAGGAGAGTCCCACCCACCCACCCACCCCTCTCCAGCAGACGCTGAAGCTGCGGACCAAGCCAACGTCGGAGCACTGGCACTGTGTTACGGTACAAGAGAGCTTCTCCCCGCTGCTGCCCGCTGCACCACGTGCAGGGTTGCCGCTGGATGCCTTGTCCGATACGTGCTGTTGCAGCTACCTTTCGTGTATCGGGTTAACGTGTGTGTCCCTTACGTGAGACCAGCTTGCGGGTTTCACCTCGCAGAGTGCGCGCGGCGCAGATGCCGTGTGGTGGCACAGAGGCGGTGGCGGCGCCTGTGCATGCCACAGCTTCTTGTGAATCTGAGCGTGTGTGGTCGCGGACACGCGCCATCATGGCATCGCCACGCGCTGCCTCGCGTGTTTCCGCGCACGCAGCGGGCCGCTTTACTCGATAGACAGACAGTCGCGGTGGACGAGGACTCTGCCGCCCCTAAACCCCGCCGCCGCCGATGCGCTCCGTCGCAAACGGCAAACGCCAGACTCGGATCTCGCCCCGGTCCGTCCCGGTCGCCAGCAGGCTGCGGGTCGGCGACATCGCAGACGACATCACGAGCCCCTCGTGCAGCTTCACCTGCCGAATCGGGTTCGTCGTCGCGAGGCTCCACTCCACCGCCGTGCTGTCGTCGGACACGGTAAGCAGCGTGCCCTCGTTCGTGAACTCCAACCCGCGGACGTAGTCCTGATGCCCGACGAAAGCCCGCGCGCCACTCCCAAACTCGCCCGAGCGCAGCGCAAAGTCCACGCCGAAGACGCACTCGGAGCAGGCGGCGAGGAGCCAGCACGCCGTCCCAGCCGCCTCGGAGATGTCCACCGCCGCGTTGTGGTGCACCGCAGCGCCGTCAACGCCGTCGCCTTGACCAGCATCGGCGCCACCACCACCGGCCCCGCTGTCGTCCTCGCCCCCGTCGTCGCGCGGCCGGCTGCCTGCGCCGGCCTCGGCCCCCCGCTCTACAGGCGCCATGAGGCCGCTAGGGACCACCGCGACGTGGTTCACCGGGTTCTCGAACTCATCAAGGGTCGCCAGCAGGCGGTCCTCCATTAAGCCGCCACCGGCCACACCGCCCGCCGCCGGTCCAGCCGGACGCTGGGCGTGGCGCAGCGACCACGAGCGCAGCGCGCAGTCTTCGGAAGCGGTGATGAGCACCGACGTGGAGTTGGGTGCCAGCACAATGTCGTTGACGGTGCTCGTGGACACGCGGAACTTGTCCACGAGGACACCGACCTGCGGCAGCCCGGAAGCTGGACGGCCCGCCACCACCGCGGCAGCCGGCGCGCTCTCCGGCGCATCGGCAGAGGCGGTGCCGTCTGGCAGCACGAGTGCATGCACGTACACGTGTCCGTCGTCACACGCGCTCACGACGTTCCAGCCGCTCCCCGTGCCGCACCCGCTCGAGGCAACCGGCAGCCAGAGCAGCTTGTTGACGCCCTCCAGGAAGCCGGTCACGACGCCGACGGCGCGCTCGGGCCGACGCAGGTCCCAGCTGGCGAGACTGCGATCGTCCGATGCGGTGAGGAGCGAGTACGGGTCGGTGGGGTGGAACAGGGCGTGGTTGACGGGGCCGAGGTGGTGGCCGGTGAGGTGGGCGGCGCGCTGCGAGGCGCCGGGGCCCGCGCGGAGGTCCCAGAGCGCGGCGGTGTCGTCACCAGAGGTGGAGCAGAGCAGGCCACCGCTGCCACCCTCGCCGCTGGACGCGACGTGCGGGGAGAAGCCCAGCGAGGTGACCACCTCCGTGTGCGCGTTGCTGATCTGCGTGAACATGGCCAGAGAAAAGAAAGAAGTGAACAGGGATAGAAGAGGAGGCTACGCAAGCCGATGCACGCACAGGCAGGCGCGCGTGCGTTTGTGTGTGCGTGCGTGTTGGGGGGGGGGGAGCCTCGTGAGTGACACAGCGTTCTGCCGCAGCGGGGGGAAGAGGGAGGAAGGAAGCGGAGGAATAGTAGGTAGCAGGGTGCGTAGAGAGTAGCAGCTGCGAGTGGGCAGGTGCGTGACAGCACCGTCAGCGGCAGATGGACGGTGTGTGTTTGTGTGTGTGTGTGTGTGTGTGTGTGCAGCCCACGCGCACGCGTGGAAGAGGAGTGACGGCGCGCAACAACGCCAGGTCGATCATTTCCCAGCGAGGGGAAGGGCAAGGCAGTGCTGCGCAGCATCAGCAGGTGTGCCCATGTGCACAGGACGTCGAAAACGAAACCTCTGCGTGTGTGTATGTGTGTGTGTATGCAAGTAGTGCTGTTTGGCGCTGAAGCAGAGGGGGGCGCTACACAACCCAGAAAAGAAGCATCAGAAGTTGAAGCTAAACGCGAAGCAGGCAGTCGAAGCAGCGGGCGCCGGCGGCGCAAGGAAGCAAAAAACAAAAAGGCAAAGAAGAGCGGGACTCAAACGCGCACGCCGACATCGCGTGACACGTCCGTCGATGCACCTGCACGTCTGATCCCCCCGGTGCTTTCCGTCAAAGTTGTGTCTCCTCCATCATCAGCAGCAGTAGCCCACGCAAGGCATCCTGCGCCTCGTGCACCGCCGCGACGCTCTGGGAGATGATGTTCATGTACCGCAGCACGCGACGGCACCTTTCCTTGCGCGAGTCCCGGCGGTACAGCAGCGGACACGTGGCTTGGCTGCTGGTCACACTGCCAGCCCGCACCGCCCCGCTGGCACACACGTCACGCAAAGGCGCCGTGGTCAGCTTAGAAAGTCGCTTCAGAGGCGAGGCCGCGACGGCCACATCCGCACCCACGCCGCCACCGCGGGCCGACTCGCGATGCTGCCCTGCCTCAGGGCACCGCTCGAGTCCACTCTCAGCCGCGCCGTTGCGCGTCTTCGACTCCTCCGCGGACGCGGCAGCAGTCGCTGACGTCGTGGCGGCGCCGCCCGGCAGCACCGCGGGCGCCTGCTTGTCGCAGGTCATCCCGTCTTGGTCGCGGAGTGGCGAGATGGAGGCGGCGCGGGCCGGTGTCTGCACCAGGCCCAGCTCCCGCGCATCACGCACCGCGGCGGTTGTGGGGCGCGGCTGCGCGGCGTGGGATGAAGACAGCGGTGGCGGTGCTCTCCCAACAACAGCAGCAGCAGGGGTATCTTCATCGTCGGGCTTCAGCCGCTTCGATCTGTGTGTCGCGGCGGCCCGCGCATCTGCGGTCGGGGAGCGGACCCTCTGTCGAGGAGGAGCAGCGGCAGCAGCAGTTTCAGTTGCAGCGGCGGCGGTGTTTGCGGTGTCCGCAGGGGGCACTGTGGTGGTTCCATGAGGTGTACTCTTCTTCGCTGGTGGCCGCTGCCCACGGCGTCGGCTCGGAGCGCCCTTGCCCTGCGCCGTCGACCCTCCCACTCCGGCAGCAGCGGGGGTCGGCGTGGCTACCGAAGGCTTCGCCATGCGACGCCCCGGCCGACGCCCCGGCACTCCGTCCTCACGGGGGAAAATGCAGCGCAGGTAGGCGGAGATGTCGGCCGCACTGCCGCCGGCCACCGCGGCGGATCGGGCCGGTGGGGGTGGAAGAGGGAGCGATGCCGGCGGTGCCTGCGCCCGCTCAGGGAACGCTGCGCAGCGGCGCGTTGATGAAGGCGGCGGCTGCGGCGGCGATGTTGCCCGTGAGGACGCCATCGCTACCC
This sequence comes from Zelonia costaricensis, assembly GCA_030849075.1. Taxonomy (NCBI): domain Eukaryota; phylum Euglenozoa; class Kinetoplastea; order Trypanosomatida; family Trypanosomatidae; genus Zelonia; species Zelonia costaricensis. The sequence continues at coordinate 8,409 of JASAOO010003297.1, read as the reverse complement.
CCGGAGCGCCAGTGAAGGGCACCGCGAGCAAGTCACCGAGCCGCACACTGGACCTGTCGCACGAGGTGGCGCGAGATGACGACAAGGCAGCGCACGGGTTCGCCTTGATGCTCACCGCACCACACGCTTCTTCATTTCCCTTCGCAGGCCTCGATGCCAGCTCGTGTGCGAGCACCTGCATCCGAGTCCTCTCCGCGCTCAATGTGCTCGCGACCTGCTGAGCGGGAGAGCCGCGAGACGAGGCAGCGCGGCGGCCTGGATGCTGCAGCAGCCCTCCCTCGTCTGTGCAAACGGGAATTGGCCTTTCCGGTGCGCGGTGGTCTGCCGCTCGAGGTGCCCGCGCACTGGGCCCGTCCCCGCGGGCCTCCACGCAAGCCGCACCGTCACGAGGCTGCACGGCAGGGCCGTTCTCCAAGTCCTCAGGCATTGTCGCCGCTGCAGGCGGTGTGGTGGGGGGAGTGGAGCCCTGCGCAAGCGCACACCGCGGCGGTTGCTGCCGCCCATGCGGCCCGCGTCTGTGCTCCCACCGCACCGTAGCGGCCTCGACGGCCGCGCTGGAGTGCAGCGAGGGGCACTCAGACCCCGCGGCTGGGGACACGACACCCGCTCCTTTCCTCCTGTGACCCGTGCCCCGGCGTGGGGGCCCACGCCCTCTGGCGGTGCCGCTCCCGCACATCAGCTCAACGACACCATCCACTGGACGGCGCGGGAGTGGGGCCTCGCCGCCGCGCCCTCCATCGCCCCCGCCGCGTGCGTACCCCGGGTACTCGGTGTCCTCGAGCAGCTCCGCCAACTCATCCGCCACGCTGTCCAGTGTTTGCGCGAGACGGGACGGAGAGGCCGGCTGGACCGCGGCCGCTCGAGTGCTCTGTGGCCCTGGCCGCGCCCTCAACGCAGGAGACCCGTGCGAGGAGGTGGACGCCGTCGTGCGCTCGCTCTCCCCGCCAAGCAGCAGCTCCGGAGCATCGCCCAGCGCACGCAGCATTGCCACCGGGTCCGACGGCCGTGGCGGGCCCAGGGCATCGCCCGTCGGTGTCGCCTCCACCGCATCGGCAGCGCCCGTGTCTGCACCCGCAGCTGTCTCCTCCTCTTCCCCCTCGCCCTCTGCGGCTGCCGCAGACGCCGTCGAGGCGCGCGGCGACGGCGACGGCGTCGCATCACCGCACACACTCGGCGCCGGGTCCTGGACGAGCACCCCACGCACCGGTAGCGGCTCCGTGACGCTGATGCGCGAGGCGGAGCGCGTGCGCCGACTTGCCGCGACGATGGGTGCCACAGCCTGCAGGAAGTTCATCATGTCCGACTCGTCTGCGAGCTGTAGCAATAGGGCGACATCGCTGGAGCGCGACAGCGGCGGCGGTGCCTTAGCGTGGCCGCGCGCAGCCCCCACGGCGCCACCTCCGCCACCGTCGCCGTGCGGGTCCGTGACCGCCGCTGCCCCAGCGGCGTCAGTGTCGTCGCTGGCGTCGTCGTCGGCGTCCAGCTGCGAGGCGAAGGCGTTGTGCCGTGCCCAGCGCCGCACAGTGGGGCGCGGCAGCGTCAAGCGCATGAGGCCCTGCGCCCGCACGATGCGGAAGTGCGTCAGCGCCGCGTACTCGACGCGCAGCGGGGAGGTGCTGTTGCCATCCGCGTCGGTGGCCGTTAGCTCGGCGTGGCTGTCGTAGAAGCTGATCTCGCCAGCGGCGAACTGCGCTGCGGCAACGACGCACTGGGACAGGGCATAGGTGGAGAGAGACGGCGAGAGGAGCAACATGGACACCCACACGGCTCAGCCCTGCGCGGGGGTGGGCGGAGGGGTGAGTGAAGGCGTTGCGAGAACTGTTTTTTTTTTTTTTTGAAGTACGTGTATCTGTATGTGTGTCTGTGTGTGTGTGTGTGTGTGTGCTGCGCAAAGCCGCGTGTGCACCGTGTCAGTTTGAAAAGGTGCTGCGGGAAGCAACGGAGGAGGCCAACGCTGTTCAGGCGACACCGTGGTGGCGGTCCGGGTCGCTCTCCTGCCGCTCTCGCGCCAAGGCGCCCGCACGTGCGACCAACGCGTAGCACTGGAGAAATCGAGAAGGTATGACCCGCGCACGTGAAGGCGGCACACGAGTCGTTCCTCTGGGTGGTGGACGTATGAGCTCTAGTGGCGGTGAGGACACGTGAGGGCCGCCGCTGTTTGGCTTGGCGATGCGTCGCGATGTCTGTGCACGCGGTGGGCAAGTGCAAAGGTGAAGGTAAAGCCACAGAGAGAGTCGCATGGGGGTAGAGCACACGTGTTCGCCGATGTGCAGGTAGACACAATGTGGTGTCGTGGGCACCCCACTCACCACCTCTTCCCTCATCACGCCCCACCCCATCCACCTTGCTGCGAAGTTACTCGAGCAGAGCAGAGGGCCCTTGCAAGCGCGTCTGACGCGCACGCACACAGACGCCCCAGCCAACGGTCTGAGCACGCAGTGCATCCCGCCTGGCGCCGTATCGCCCAGCGTGCGCTCCGTTATGCACCGCCAACGCTCCGAGTCGGCAAGCCGTGCCCGCCGTGCTGCCACGCCGAGACTCTCTCCCGACAGCAGCCGACAACCAGCGTGCATGCACATCTCAGGTCTACGGGCTTTGACATCAGGAGTGCTGAGTCGGTGCTGATCTGAGGGTGGAAGGCGGGGCAGGAGGGAGGGAGGGAAGGGGGGGGGGGGCGGGGCACGCACGCGCGCCCGTCGGTGGGCATCACGTCCTCCCGAGCATTTTGTGTTCTCCCTTCGGCATCGTCTTCGGTGAGAGAAAGAGAAAGAGCGAGGGAGACACAGCCAGAGGAGGGAGGGGCGTCGGCGCGAGTCAGTCCCATTCTAATGTACATGCGCGCAACTAGCAACGACGTGTTGGAGGTGAGCGTCGAGGAGAAGCGGGAAAGGACCACAGAGGGGGGCAGGGGCGTAGGAGAGGAGTGGAGGCGGCGCGAGGCGCGAGAGGAGACGCGTGGCTGTGATCGTCGCAGAACCCGCAAAGGAAGGGCTGCCGCGGCGCGGCGCCATCACCAACCTCACCCCCCCCCCCCTCCATCGCTCCCACATGCCGCACACCGAAGATGCGACAGCTAAACGAGGAAAGGAGTGGCACGGCCCACCACCGACCCCAGCCCTTCACGGATCCCCCTCCTGTCTACGGCGCGGCGACAATCTGCACGAGGGTGCGGTTGACATCCTCTACATCGACCACGCGGCACACCGTCAAGTTCATCGTCGGCTTCTTTGGCGGCGCCGAGGCAGCAGCCGCCGCTGCCGCCGCCGCCAGCACCGCCGCACCCCCGTCCGCGTCCTTCGCCACCGGGCTGCCGCTGCTGTCTTCGTCCAGCCGGCCGTCTGCGCGGAGCCCCTCGGTGGGGATCGCCATGGCAAAGCGGAGCGCCATGGAGGACTCCACGAGCTCCGGCGACGCCGGCACCGCCAAGGCGGCCACGAGGTCTGTTCTCACATCTGCGCCGTCCGCCGCGGCTGGCGCAGTCGGCCGTCGACCCGCGTCCGCCGTCGGCAAGGAGGCGGCGAGCTGTTCCTGCAAGCGCTGCAGCCACTCCCGCCGTGCGGCGTCCTCCAGCGCGGCTGTCGCCGTCGCCGCCTCCGTCCACCGCGACACACGGGGGTCGTCTATCCCGGTGATCTGCCCCTTCGCGAACGCCGGGGCCGCGCGGGCATGCACGAAGGCGCGTGGAAGCACCATCGGCAAGCCCTCCCCAACCCGCGCAGCCTCCAACTTCTCCTCCTCGGAGGTGTTCTGCTTGCGATCGTGCAGCAGACGCGCGCCGCCAAGCAGCGCCTCGTGCGGCAGCACCGGTGCCACGTTCTGCAGGTACTCCTCCCACAGACGGCGGTCGCTGCCGTGGCAGTACGTCCACGCCGTCCCGCGCTGCCGCGCCGCCTGCGTGTTCTCGGCGGCGCCACCGCTGCTCCCGTACACGAGGCCGTCGTGAAAGACGTAGTGCCCGCTGACGTGGCGACCGTACTCCCAGATGCCGCGGTACTGACCACCCGCACCGCTGCCGTCGCTGCGCGGCACGGCGCCTGTGACAGCCGCCTGCTGGGCCGGGTCGGGGTTGAGAAAGGCGTTGAGCGCGTCGTCTGCCGCGCCATCGTCGCCGGCGGGTGGGAGGGGGGAGGCGGCACTGGCGACGCCGCCGCCGCTGTGCGGGCTCTCTGCCGCCGGTGCTGCATCGGAGAAGAAGATGACGCCGCTGCCGTGGAACTGACCGTCCAGCACGCCACCGAGGTAGACGTCGCCGTTGGCGAAGGTGTAGCGGCCCAGGCCGTGGAAGCGGCGGCCATCGGCGCTGTGCTGGCCGAGGTACGAGCAGTGCACAAACTCCATGACGAGCCGATCCGCCTTTGTGTTCTTTCCTCGTGTGTCGGGGTGTGTGTGTGTGGGTGTGGGTGTGGGTGTGCAACACGGGGGCCGCACGTCGGGAATGAAGGGAATGGGCCGTCTGTGTGCAGCTGCCTCGTCGCTGGCGGGGTGCGCGGAGTCACCTTACGTGGTACCTTTCGTCAAGAGGAGGCGGGTTTACAACACGAGGCGGTGTGTGGGGCGCGTGGTGGGGTGCGTGTGACCTCGTGAAGGGGGGGGGGGGGCATGGAGGGGGAAGGGGGGAGGACGTGGTGCCGAGAAATGCGAAAGTGGTGCATGGCAACAGTGGAGCCCGGCACAAGGCAGGTGCGCGCAATGGGGAGGGGGGGGCACGTGGGTCAGGCGAACATGCGATCAGGCAGCGCGCTCACCATCAGCGAGGGTGGAGCGGCGAGAGCGGCGTACATGTACGCGTGAGGCGGGGATGTGTAAAGGTCGACAAATGCCGCAGTGACGGCCTGCATTTGAGAAGAGGCGTCTGCGTTTCGCTGTCAGCTGGTGCTCGCTCGACTCCACATGGAGCAGGAGAAGAGGGAAAAGAGGGGAGAAAGTGAAAACGTGAAACACCACTGCACGAAGTCGATCGATGGCGCATGGGCGGATGCCGAGCCGCAGCTGGAGCGACGGCGGGAGGAGGGGGAAGGAGAGGGGGGGGGCGGGCCTGTGCACGCACACACCCACACCCACACACACACAGGGCACCGCGAAAAGAGTGCGGAAGAGAAGAGAAAGAAGAGGGAGCAAAGGCAGAGGCCAAGCGGTGGGTGCAAAACAACAACTGAAGAAGAAGGCACACAGAAGAAGAAGGGAGGAACAGCACTAACGCAAGTGCACTCGCACGCGTCAGAGCAGTGCGCGGCAGCACATCCGTGAGGAGCAAGGACGAGGGAGCGAAACGAGCAGCGCGGGGTGGACGACCAGGGGGAGGAGGGCAGCGGCGGAGCTCTGCAGTTGTGGGGGAAGGGGGGCTGGGTGCCCCGTCCTTCCGCCCTGCGCCCTCCGCCAGAATCCACCGGGGAAGAGAAGGGGAGGGGGGGGCGTAGAGTCCTGCAGAGGAGAGCACCAAAGCACAACCGCTGCGCTGAGTCGCAAACAGCAGCAAAGAAAAAAAAAGCCGCTGAGGAACGCATGCGTTGAGGGCCACCAGCGTACGAGCGTGATCAGGACAAGCGGCTCGACCACGACACCGCCGGACGCGGTGACGACCCACTCGCGAAGGGCTTGGGAAAGCAGCCGGAAAGCTGAAGCCGGGAACCATAAGAAAAGAAAAAAGGCGCGACAGCGCGAGATCGGGAACACTAACGTGGCAGAGAGAGAAGATCCAGGAGGAGGGAAGGGTGTGGCGGTTTGACTTTGCAGAAGTACATCAGCGAACGTAGAAACAAACGAACGAAGTAGGGACGGAACACCTCCCACCCAATCTCGTCAGCGGCAGAGGGAGGGAACAAGAGGGGGAGAGAAGAGACGCGGCAAGTTTTGCAGCGGCTGCCATACGCACGGCGTGCCGATCCCCCAGCGTAGGCGCGCCCTAAACCGTGCCGGCGGAACTCGACGTGCGTGCGTAGGCGGGTAGTGTCGCAACACGGACGAGTCATGGAAGAGCGGTATGTGTGTGCGTGTGTGTAGTGGAGGAAGGGGAAGAGGGCAGCCGAGGTGACAGAGGTGGCTACGTAAGCTCATCCAGCTTTCAACGCCACCCCCGTCCCTTCACCAGCTACGTGGTCACTTTAGGAAGGGTGTCACGTGTGCGGCGAGCTCCTCTGCAGCCTGCTCCAGCAGCGCCGCCCTACACAACCCCGTTTCGTGGGCGAGGTCGGCGCAGGTCTTGTGCGGCACGCACAGGTGGACGAGTCTATGCCGCCGGTGCTGTTCTTGTTGGGCTGCATAGTACTCCAGGAGCGCGGCGTGTTCGGCCTCCACCTTCAGGCCAACGGCGCTGCCATCGCGATGGTCCAGACCGGGGAAGCTCACCGTCTCGTGCGTCTCGCGGCCAGCAGAGACCGTGTAGACCGCGGCGGGAACGCCGAGCAGCTCGCCGAGCGCCAGGCCATCGCCGATGCTGTACGGCCAGTGCGACGCAACAATGAAGAGCGGCGTGCACGCAAGCGCCTCCTTCGTGTCGCCGCGCTCCTGTGCGGCTACTACCGCCTCAGCAGCGGCAGACCCGTTGGGGTCCATCATCCGCCGAACCTGCGCGAGGTACTGCTGACGCCGCGCATGCTCTGCCGCGGTCGGCGCGGCGCACGATGGCGGCGGCGGGACGAGCGCCACACCGTTCACACGCGTCGCCAACACCAGGGCTGCCGCCGTCACCACGTCGCACAATGCAGTCTCCTCCGCGGAACCCGCGTCCAGCCGCGCTCCAGGCACCGCCACCGCCGCCGTCGCCGCCTTCACAGAACGCTCGGGGAGCAGCACCACGTACGGGTGCGCCGCCTGCCACGCAACTTTGACGTTGTGCCGCCCCTTCAGAAACGTGCGTAGCGCGGATAGGGTTGCCAAGCAGGGCCGCTCGAACTCCGTGGCGGCGGCAGCCGCAGACGGGGGCAGCCCCGCAGCAGCCACGATTTCACTTGCATGGTACGCGTAGGGCTGACGCGGCACTCGAGCGTACAGCTCGCCAAACACCGGCGCCACGAGCGGGTTCGCCCGTGCGGGGCTCCCGGTGCCGGGTGAGGTGCACGTTGGCTGCTGCGCACACGGTGGTGCTGCGGCTTCGGCCCGCAGCAGCTCCGCCGTGAAGTCTTCCATCAGCTCTCGAACCTCGTGCACCACACACCACTGCTCCATCGCGTACAGAGGCGGAGGGGGAAGCTGAGGAAAAAGGAAGAAACAGCGATGAAGCGGAAGAACAGGTTTGCCGGTGGAAAGTCGATGAACACAGGGTGGAGCTGCGGGCAGTAGAACGCAGGTGTGGCGCAACTGCAACTCCGCGATGACGATGCGCGTCGCGGTGAGGGGACTTCACTACGTGTGTGCGTTTGCGCGTGTGTGTGTATGTCTGTGTTAGTGTCCGGGTGGATTCCGCTTCGACTCTCCCTCTCTTTCCCGGCGCGAAGCGCTGCACACGAGCGTACCACAGGGAAGGAGGAGAGAAGATTGGGAGAAGCGCCGTGGCGTGCTCTGCATCGATCACGCGAGGCATGACAGCACCCCGCGTGAAAGACGGCGCGAGCGCAAGGACGAGGTGCGACGAGCCGGCAGGTGACACCGACCAACGGCATACTCGTCAAGCTACCGCGCTACGCCGGAGCTTGACGGGTGGTGCACCACAGAGCGCAGGAGGATCGGAGCTTCCCTTGCACGTGGCCCACCAGAAAACGGAGAGGCAGTGGGGCGACGAGCTCCTGCTGAGCTGACGCAAGTCCTGCCCGCATGCCTCCCTGCTGTCATTCCTGCTTGGCAAATGGTAAAGCTCTGCGATGGTGCATTTCATGAATTCTTTTCTTTCACTTGCAAGAGATGAGAAGGAGAAAGAAGTGTTCTGCGCCACTCTGCGCAGCACTCACGTGAGACGCAGGCCGGCGCCGGGACGAGCTGGCCGCCATCGAAGGCGCAACAGCCGGTCTACTCCGCGCGCGCCGTCGTCGGAGTACCTCGATGCACTCACCGTAGAACTGCAGTGACGCACCACCCTGGGCCCACTACCAGACGACAGCCCACGAAAGCACGACGGGACTGACCCGGCAGGCGACGCTGGCCACCCACATACGAGGCCGCCTCATCACGCGTCTCCTGACAATCCTGTGTCACAGACTGCCGCGCAGAAATGATAAGATGCTCAACACGCGCAGGAATTCTATATTGTCCGGCCACCCATCCCTGCCCCAACACAAGAAGTGCCTGAGGTGGTCGCCCGCTGTGCACCGCGTGCCCCCCCCACCTCTTCACAGAGACGAACCCGGCCAAGACAGAGAAGAAAGACACAGATGACGTGTGACAACGCCCGCACCAGCACAACTCACCCACAATTGGGCCACACAAACGTAAAGAAGCGCTGACGCGCCGGCGCACGCGGCGGTGGGGGCCACACGC
>JASAOO010003296.1:0-37677 GCA_030849075.1 Zelonia costaricensis | reverse complement strand
GCAAAGCATGTTCGGTCTCACGTGCTTTAGCAATATTTGTGTCCTTCTTTCTTCTTCTGCTCGGCTGTTTTTTTTCCTTCTCGCCGATCCCTTGTCTCTCTGCCGCGTGTGTATGTATGTGTGTGTGTGTGTGTGTGTGTGTGTCCAGTTGTTGCTTGTTGACCCCCTCCCCTCTTGTCCTGTTCCCATCTCCTCCTCGGTGTTTGCAGAGTGCCTTCTTTTTTTTTTTTCTTCGCTACTCCTATCGCCTCCCACTCGTTCTCTGCGCGTGTGTGCGTGTGTGCGTGTGTGCGTGTGTGCGCCTTGTCCACCACCACTCCACCCCCCCNCCTCTCACTCGTTCTCTGTGCGTGTGTGCGTGTGTGCGCCTTGTTCACCACCACCCCACCCCACCCCCCGACTGCCCCACCTCTTGCCATAGACGAAAAGGGATTACCACAGCCGCCCCAGCATCTACACGTGCGCATGACACACCTCCACCCGTCTTTTCCTTTTCTCTTCTGTTTCTCGCTTTCTCCTCTCTCCCCCTCACGCAGGGTCGCCACCCGCCGCGTCCACGCTTCGAGCCCCGAGTCCTTCTCCGGCCCCTGCCGCATCCCCCGGTAGCCGCCCTCGTGAAGAAGTCGAAACACAAAGACAGCCGTCTTCCCCTCAAAAATACAAGAGAAAGAAAACGCGCACTTTAAGGTGGAGTGCATGCACGAGGCACTGAGTGCACACGCTCAGACGTGCATCAGGAAGGTCTGTGACGTGTGGTCAACTTCGCTGATCAAGCGCCAGCATGGGCTTGGCTTTCGAGGTGATGCCTCTTTCTCCCTCCCTCTAGCCGCTCGATGGGACTCCGAGAGTGCCCGGCAGGGGCAGCCTACGCGGCAGTCGCCGCACGTTCGTGCAAGCGCACAGGCGCCAGCGAACGTGTCGCGTGTGCTCCCCTTCGTGCGCGGCACGCACGGGGCATGTCATGTGCAGTGGGCTTTTTTTTTTGCAGCTGCGCGTCTGCGGGCCCGCCCCCGTCCATCGGACCTCTCCCGCACTGCCCCCCCCCCATACCGACATTCATCTTTCCCTTCCTCCTGTCTCCCCTCCCCTCCCTCACACACGTACGCCTCAACATCAACACAATCACAAATGCCATTACCCCCCTCCTCACGCCCCCTCCCCACAGCAATAGGTGTGCACGTCACGGCACCTACGCTCGCCTAACCCTCTCCTTCCACGCAAACCTCGCCTGTGTACAGCGGGGAGGGGACACGTGCTGTGAGTCTTGGTATTGTCAAGTGAAGGCGCACACACACACACGTGAGCGACCCTTCTTTCGTTGGTTTTCTCCGCCAGCCCGCCCCACTTCCATCCTCCGCCCCCCCCCCCCCCCCCCCCACCCCGGGGCGTGTGTTTGTGGGACTCTCCTGCCTTTCTGCTTCCATTTGTGGGTCCGCGTGTGGGTGCGTCTCGCCGCTGGAGCACACACACACAGAGAGAAGCACTCCGCGCTCCTCCCTCCTCTCCCGCCCTATAACGCGCCTTTGGTGTTCCGTCGCGCCTCCGCAGCGCACACCCTACCGCGACCTTCGACCTCCCCCCGCGCTTCGCCTTCCATCGTCTATTCCGCTGCGTGTTGGCCCGACCTTGCTTGCCCGCCTTCGCCTCAACGCTTCCTTCCCCCCTCCCCCCGCCCTTACCCGTCCCCCGTTGGCCAGCAGACGGTGCCCACCTTACACGCCTCCCTCTTCACCACCCCAACTCCTGACGGCGCCCTGCTTCCCCCTGAGAACGACGTGCAGGCGAGCAGTGCTCTTCTCTCTCGCTCTCTTTTCTTTTGCCTCTGTCGCGGGTGTTGGCCACGCCTTCCACGCACACACACACACATACACACACACACCCTTCGTTGTCGCTTCGTTACCTCCGGCACCTCCGGCGTGCTGCTTTCTCTGACTTGTGTTGCTGTGCGTGATCCTCTCCGTCCTTTCCCTTTTCGCCTTCTCTCCTTCCCTTCTCTCTCGTGAGCGTACTCCTCTGAATGCGTATTTGCTCAACTTGCTGCAGGCCATCTGCGTCGCTTGTCTTCACCTAGCACCGCCCTCCCCCCCCCTCCCCCTCTCTCCCTTCCCTCTCCTGTGTGCGTGTGTGTCGTTCAGTGTTTTTTCTCGCCTGTGGTCAAGTTGTCTTCCTTCTTGTGGTGGTGGTGGTTGGTGTTCGCGTGGTGCGTCCTCCACTCGAGCTTTCTCTTCTCCTTTGTTCCCCCCTCTCCCCTCAAGCCCACCTCCTTTCTCCGTTCGCGGCCTTCCTCATCCGCTCGCCGTCCCTCAGCAGACACACCGGCGAGTCCTCGAACGGACCCCTGCTGCCTGCCCTGCCTTCAACTACTGTGGAGGCGAGGGACCCGGCGCGGCGCGGCTGTAGCCCCGTCCTTTGTGCGTGCTGTCTCCTCCCTGGTGTGGAGCTCTTTTTTGTTTTTCTTGTTCGGTTCCGTGTCGGCTAGCGGAAGGCGCTACTCGCAGCGTGCTGCACACTCCCGCCCACCCACACACGCGCGCGCGCAGGGTCCCCGGTCTGTGAATTTGTGTGTTCGTTTGTTTGCTTGACTGTCTTTTGCTGCGTGCCGGCGTGTGCGCGCTCCACAAGCGACGTTAATCGCGACGGTTGCCGCCTCTTCCGTCGAATGGCCATTGCACCCCGGTGAAGCCAGCACGCATAGGACAAGGAAGCACACCGCAAATCGAGAGTGGACCGTCGCACAGACACCACTCGCGCTTGTGTGCTTCTCCCTTCTCGCACACTCTATCTCCCGTACAGCATAGTCGCGATGCTGCCTCGTTTGCACAACACGTCCGCCGCGGAGCCGGCACCGCCGCGGACGATCCTCAGCACCTCGCAGTCGGCGATGATGGCGAGTGAGGCGGAGAGCAGCGGCATGGGCGATACCAGCCGGTCCCAACCCGGCTCCGGCAAGCTCGAGGTGATGGAGCTGTACCAGCAGTCCATGGCAGCACGGCGGCGTCGCTTGAGCGTCTCCAGCAACGGCACGCGGCTCGCCAACAGCATGAACAGCGGCCACAGCACCACCGGCCCCGACAGCGGCTCGGAGGAGTCCTGCCCAGCGCCGCCGCCTGTGCAGAGCCAGCCCCTGCGCGGACCGCAGCTCCGCCCCTCCGCCCGCCTCGCACGCGTGACCCCGATGTCCGCATCTGGAGCCGCGTCGCTGATGTCGCCCGTCGCGCCACCGCTCGGGCGCAACACCTCCTTCGCGAGCCGCAGCTCCGCCATGCCGTCCACGTCGCCGCCCAGCGCGGCTGCCCCCTCCGACGCACCGGTGCGGCGAGAGTCGCGTCGCACGCTGCCGGTGCTCATGTGCACAGCGGACGGGGACGGGCAGTGCACCCCGCGCGCGGCCGGCGCACCGGGCGCCTTTCCCTCTTCCTCCGTTGCCTCCGCCGGCCCCCGGGCGGGGGAGCTGCAGCCGCCGCAGCAGCGCGGCAGCAGCCTGGCCTCCAACGGCACCGACCCGCGCGGGCAGACGACTTTGGCCTCGCCCGGCACTCCGGCGTCGTCGCTGAGGGTCTGGACGGCCGCCGGCGTGCAGACGCCACAGCACAAGCAGCCCCACACGCGCCCGACGAGCGGCACTGACGGAAACACGTCCAACACTCACAACACCCTGCACCGCAGCGCAAGCAGCAGCAGCCTCGACGGCAGCATGTACGACTACACTGGAATGCCAGAGACGCCGCCGGCGCGCAAGGCGGAGGACGCGTTGAAGGGGGTAGCCGCAGCAGCAGCAGCAGCGGCGGCGGCGGCAGCGGAGTCGCGCCAGGTGTCCCCGGCGGGCTCCTTCTACGACATGATGCGCGGCGCCTACGACGTGCCTGGGCTGGACGACCTTCTCGATGACTTTGACGCCGGTGTGCCGGCGCCGCCCCCCACGCAGCCACAGTCCTCACCGCGGCGCACCAGCGGGCCGGCCGCGCGTGCCCTCGACCCCGCCAACGCCGCCCCCGCCCCGCTCACGCGCGCTCCAGCGGCAGCAAGCCCTGGGGTGTCCCCGCGGTCTGTGTCGCTCAGCCTGCAGCTCTCCTCCTCCAACCTGGACGGCAAGGCCGGGGACGCGGGCAGGGGGCGCCGCGGCAAGCGACCGAGCGGCCCCACCACCGCGCCCCCCGTAACCACGGCGGTGGCGATGACAGGCGCGGCAGCGGCGACAGGAGCGGGTGAGCATGAGTTCTCGTGCCTCGCCGCGCCACCGCCGATGAAGGTGCTGCGGCCGACAAAGCACGCATCGTCAAGCGCGTCGGCTGCATCGCCGCGTGCGAGTCGCCGCAACTCGTGTCCAGCCGGCAACAACAGCAGCAGCACCGTCACCACCGAGGCGCCGCAAGGTCGAGCGGCAACAGCGACGGTGCCGCTCATGTCGCCGCCGTCCAAGTCGTCGCAGTCGGCCAACACCAACGGCGTGTCGACGACGGCGCCGCCGATGGACGACTGCTCCCTCACCACCAGCACCACGGCGCAGTTCTACACGACGGCATCGCTGGCCAAGACCTTCGACGGGGCGCAGTACCTCAACGACTACATCCTTCTGGGCGAGATCGGCAGCGGCGCGACGGGGCGCGTCATGCTGGCCTTCAGCACGAGCATGAACAAGAGCGTGGCCATCAAGATAATCCAGAAGCCCAAGGAGAAGAAGTACCGACTGCCGCGCCGGTCTGCCATCTCGCCGTCGCCGTCGGCTTCCGCATCGGCGTCTAACCTCGCCGCCACGGTGGCGGGCAGCGGCGCTCCCGGGAACAGCGCAGGCGCATTGTCCGGCCGCAGCCGGCGCGGCAAGTCTCCGGCGACGCCGCTCACCACAGCGGAGCGCAAGACCCGCAACCTGCAGCGCGAGATCGAGGTGATGAAGGATCTGAACCATCCCAACATTGTGCGGCTCTTCGAGGTCATCAACGACCCGAAAGCGAACTCGCTCTTTCTCATTCTCCAGTACGTGGACAGCGGCGCCATCGCGCAGCTCGACTCCGCCGGCCGCATCGCAGCCCCGCTCCCACCGTGGGCGCTGCTGCCCATCGCCACGCAGGTGTCGGATGGACTTGTGTACCTACACATGCAACACATCGTCCATCGCGACATCAAGCCAGAAAACATCCTCGTCAGCCGTGACGGTCAGGCCTTTCTCGCCGACTTCGGCGTCGCGGAGCTGATGAATGCCGAGCAGGGACTGCCCACCGCGGCGACGCTCGCGTACCAGGGCACACCGCTATTCATGGCGCCCGAGGTGTACGCGACGGAAGACGAGGACGGTGAAGCGCAGCTCCTGCGCGGGCCGCCGCCGCCCACCCGCCCCGGCCTTGGCCGCACCCCCTCCGGCGGAGGCGGCGTGCTAGCAGCGTCGACGTCGTCCAGTGGGGCCTCGTCGCTCGCCGGCACGCAGCGGGGGCCGCGGCTCATCGACCTCTTCGGGCTGGACATCTGGGCGCTCGGGGTGACGCTCTACACGCTGCTGATGGGGCACGTGCCCTTCACCTCGATGCTGCAGATCCGCCGCACCGTCGTGGACGGCGTGCATGTGCCGTCGTCGCTGCCGGCGCCGTGGCGTCACGTGCTGCGCCGGACGATGGAGCCGAACCTGTCTGCCCGCATCACGGCCACGGAGCTGTGCCAGACCCTGCACGCGATGCTGGTCGACCAAGAAGCGGCAGAGGCGAGCGGAAAGCTGCGGCGCAAGTCGTCGCGCAACTCCCGCTCCCGCAGCGCTGCCGGAGCGGGAAGCCGCCGCACGCAGAGCCGGCAGCCGTCACGCGCGCCAAGTCGATCTGCCCACAGTCTCAGCATCGCCGACGACGACGAGAGCGTGAACCTCGGCAGCAGTAGCAGCAGCAGCAGCGGTGGCAGCTCAGGTGGAACCAGTGAGGGCAGCGATGACGGCAGCGGCTCCGGCTCGGACGCGTCCTCCTCCTCGTACGACAGCGACAGCGACAACAACAGCGAAAGCGACGAGGATGACGGTGACAACGGGTGCAACCGGCCTGATCTCGGCGTCAGCCTTACTGCCTCCGTGCTCGAGATTCTGCGACCTAAGCCGAGCCTTGCCACTAAGAAGGGCAAGTGATGCATCCGACACGTGTGCACGTGTGTCCGTGTGCGTGTGTGTCTTCTCCTACCCCCTCCCCCTCTTACCCTCTCCTTTCTTCTTCTTTTCCCGCTACATGCGAATGTGCTTGTGCGGTGCTGGTTTTTTGATGTACGGCTGTGGGCTGCCGTGCGTGTTTGTGTTGAACTTCTGATGGCGCTTTCTACGCGATGGCAAGACCGCGTTGGGCTCGTTCCTTCAATTATGAATCGTGTTGCTCGTTTCAGGTTCTCTTGCGTTTGTGTGTGAGTTTGTGTGTGTGTGTGTGTGTGTGTGTGAGTTTGTGTGTGTGTGTGTGTGTTTACCTGCTCCTTTATGTGCACTTTGCCTGTCTCGCTCACGTGGATGTGCACGCGTTTGGCACAGTGATGTGGGTGCACGTGCTGCGTACAGCGGCTTCACTGCGACCTACCCCCCCCTTCCCCCCTTCCCCCCCCCGCATTCGACACGGGCGAGTGAACTCGTCACGTACTGGTGTTTGGTGTGCTTGTCTGTTGCTTGTTTGCCCACCGGTTGTCTGGTTCGTTTTCTCAGCTTCTCCATCCTCAGATTCGCTCTTTGTTGGGTTCTGCTGCTTGCTGATGTGATCATTGTTCAGTCACCACGACGCCATGCGCACACGCGGGCATATACGTGTGTGTCTTTGTGTGTGTGTGTGTGTGATGTTTGTGCTTTGCCGACCCTACCCAAGAGTCCTGCGCGATGCGACTGCGCCTCTCATAGTATTTCATCCCTTCCTCCTCCCTGCCATGGTGGGATCGCCCTCTTCACTCCATTTGTGATCACTCTCTGTTTTCCCTTGTGCTCTCCCCCACCCCCTCTGCGTCTTCGCGTGCGTGTAGTTTGCGCCGGGTGTCGAGTCGCGGATAGAGACGCTGTTGCTCTTCTGCGTTTGTGTGGGTGTGGGTGTGGGTGTACTGTCATTATGTGTGTGAACGTTTGACTTTATGACTTTCTTTCTTGCTTTCTTGTGTTTAACCTGACAACCTCTGGAGTTTTCTGTGTTCACCTACGCCCTCTCTCTCCATCTTACGTTCCTGTTTCCCCCGCTGAAAGCACCGAAGAAAAGAAAAGCAGAACAAGCTGAGGGCGGTAGCGCAACCCCACGACTCCAACCCCCCTCGCCTTTCCTCGCACTCCTTTCCCCATTCTTGCTGCTCGCTGCTCGCACCTCGTGCGCGAGTCGATGGCCAGCCTCACTGGGACTCGGTGTGCCCCTGTGTGCGTACGTGTGTGCCCCTGTGTGCGTACCTGTGTGTGTGTGTGTGTGTGTGTGTGTCTTGTGGAGTTGCACGTACGCCGCACCCCTCACAGCGGCGCAGCTCACACACGCGCACGGCTGCGCAATACCGCGTGCCCGTCTCCTGCTCCCGACACACACGCATCAGCGACTCCGCTCCGCTCCTTCTTGTCTCCTTCCGCCCGTCCTGGACGGCCCTGTCTCCTCCCCCCCCCCCCGGCTTCATCGTCCTGACCTCCGCCTCCGCCCCTCCCACCCGCTCTCTCACATCAGCTACCCGGCTCGACTCTGCCTGTTCCGCGCTGCCGCTGCTGTTGGTGCTGCGCCTCCCACCTGCGGCGCCCTTTCCTGCCCGCCAGCACCACGTGTTCCGACCTGCCGCTCACTGGAGGATCGGAGGGCACGCTTACCGTACGGGGGACACATCGACATAGCTTTAGGACTCACCGCTTTCCTTTCTCCGACACACATACTCCCTAGGTATTTAGCATAGCCGCAGACGCGGTGGCTCGCCGTCGTTCTCACACGCCTGCTTCACATCACCTCTCTCCTCGAGAAGACCCACTCGTGTGTGTGTGTGTTGCCAGCCCTCTGCTCTATCAGCAGCTTCCACCACCTTCCTCTGTCCATTCACCCCCCCCCTCCTCCTTCTTAGGTACGCTGCTCCACTAGGTGGGCAGCAATAGCACCGCCCAGCCCTCCCCACGCTCGCCGAGCCGTGCTGCCACTTGTAGCGGAGGCGCACACAGACAACACCCACGCATTCTGAAAGGTGCGGCAAGCACGCGAAGCACTTCACGACACACACACACGCACACACGTCCGGGCTCACGCAATGATGCGTCTCTCCTGCGTAGGGGCCGTGGCCGCGGCGGCGACCACGTCCGCGCTTACCGCCGTAGCAGCAGCAGCAGCGCTCCACCAGCAGCGCCGCGGCGTGCGCTACGCCAACATCCAGGAAACACTGAAGCCCATTGCGGGCCAGACAGCCGGCCAGATCTCGATTCTCAACGAGATCTGCTGTAACCCAGACGCCGAGGAGGAGCGGCGCAAGCCCGTCTTCCGGGCTGAGGTGGCGCCGACCGCCGCGGCCGCCGCGAAGGATGACAACTTCCTGCACACCATGCACCAGTGGGGCTACGACTCGCTGACGCTCTTCAAGAAGACCAACGAGGACCCCGGGCCGTGGTGGAACGCGAACGCGAGCACGCTGGCCTCCAACTGGGCCCAGGTGGGCGACAACGCGAACGCCGGCATGTGGTCCGGTGTGTGGCGGTACACCTACGGCGTGGGCGAGTACAACCTCCGCCCGCACGAGCTGCGGGGCCGCGCGTGGGGCAGCAAGGATGCGAAGACCGGCGCCCTCGCGATCCGCTACGGCAAGCGCAGCACGAGCAAACCGCTGCAGAAGCTGTGCTTCCCGCACACGAAGGAGCACGCGCAGCATCACCGGGTGCGCAACCCGACCAACACCGGCGTGACGGAGATATCGGCCCTGCACGGCAAGCGCGTGCTGCGCGAGGTGCAGTACCACCTCGGTCAGGGACTGCGCTTTTACCTTGTCGACGGCGTCTTCGGCAGCGACCCGGCGACGGCGACGCCGTACCGCATCATCACTGACAACCCGACGCACGCGTACTTCGCGTCCATGGCGGCGATCCGCACCTTCAACTACGTCGCGCGGCAGGAGGTGTCGCTCGTGAAGCGGCTGACGCAGTCGCCCATCGACGAGTGGGGCTGGCGGCGACCCGGTGTGCTCGTGTACCACGCGCCGGCGTACGACTTCGAGAGCCCCCGCATCGTGGAGGAGTTCGGTGGGCCGCGGCCGAAGGACATGGGTCTGTCGCACAACCGCTTTGTTGCGACGGAGCCGTACAGCATCCCGATGAAGTGCGTCCTCGGGGGCGAGCCGAGCTGCGACGCGCTGCTGGACAGCACGGCAATGCTGTGCGGCCGCTGGGGCTTCTACGCAGACGAGAAGGGCCTCCTCACCGTGCCGGGCGAGTCCATCATCGCCAAGGACGGTCGCAGCCTCACGCTCGTCGTCACTGGCAGCGAGGCGGAGGCGGACGCGCTGCGGGCATCGCCGCGGCTGTACGGCAGCCGACACCACCGCATCGCCGGCGGCGTCGTCTCGCGGGCGTGGGACGTCGTCTCCATGCCGGCGGCGGCGAACGCGAAGGTGCTGCCTACAGACATCATCGAGGCCGACCTGCAGCGGGTGCAGCGCAGTCTGCCGACGCGCATGGGGCTGCCGCACACCCTCTCGCACCGCCAGCACGGTCGGCGCCACGTCAGCGAGTACGGCTTCAAGTGGCCGCACGCCTACAGCGCCGACGCGGCAACCAGGGCGCACGCGGGTGGGCACCTCTTCGGCACCCCCAAGTCCGACCAGCTCGCCGGGCACCAGCCGCGCCCGTCGCGGTTTGGAATTGCAGACGTGGACGTGGTCGTTGTGGGCGACGGCGCCGATGCGGGAGCGGCGATCGTGCAGGTGATCAAGGAGCGCGGCATGCTGTACGCCGAGGAGGGCCCGCTGGCTGAGGCCTTTACGAATGCGCTGAAGGCCGCCAAGAGCGTGAAGGTTGTACCGCGCGCAAACATCAAGGCCACGCTGGAGCGGCTGGCGCAGGCGTGAGCAGAGAGGAAATCTCTGTGTGTTTGTGTGTGTGTGTGTGTTGAAGCTAAAGCCTGGTGACTGCGTAGTGGTCTACTCACCAATTCCCAACCTCCCTCCCGCTCTCTTGGCTCGTGGGTTGGCGTTGATGCGCCTGTGTTAGCGGTAGCGTGTGCAGAGCGTGTGTGTGTGTGTGTGCATTTATGTGCCTGCGCCTCCTTTTTGCACGACCCCGTGGCCCGTGCCGTTGGCTTGCTTCTCTCGTCCCCTCCGTTCGTCTCGACTGAGTCTTCGTCGATCACCGCCGTGCGCTGTTGGGCCGCACCCAAACGGAAGGGTGCACTACGCGGAGACGGGTGCACCGGAGTGCCGCAGCAGACGTCGTCGAGTCTTCTCTGGGCAGGCTCCCCTCCCTTGTTGCTCCCCTTCCCCTCCCCCCCCCAACCCTCCCCCTAGCCGCATACGTGGGAGCGGTGACAGGGCCCTGCGACTCGCAGACGGCGCCACCCCTCGCGCCGCTTCGGCTGCCTGCACGTCCGCACATTGTTCGATGCCTTTCCCGTCAACGTCTCACTCACTTGGCCCTTCCCTCTCTGCCTTTCTCCTGCATCCAAACGCACCAATCTCCGTGTGTGTGTGTGTGCGTGCGCCTCCCCCAAAGCGCATTCTCGTCGGATCTGCTTACGGGGGCAACGCACGCACACTCGGTGCAGCCACCACCGTTGCTGAGCCCAGACCCCCGCCCCCCACCACCCCACCACCACACACCACATCCTGTGAATGCCACCCAAGCCGTGGGAACAGCAGCTGCCCAGCAGCAGCAGCGGCGCCACCCGCCGCCGCGCCCCCGGTGACGGCGGCACCACCTTCTCCGACTACGAGTACCATGAGAGTAAGCACGGCGGTACCGCACAGGCGCCGCCGTCACGCGCCACCACGACACAGCAACGGCGGTGGTCCTTCACCATCCAGGACATGCCGGACACCGTGCGCAGCGTCTTCAACGACGTGAACACCGGCTACGTGGCGCGACTTGCCGCCGTGCTCGCCACAACGTTCGGCGTCAGCTACTGCGTGTACAGGTTTGTGCTGCAGCCGCGGCAGGAGCGCCGTCCGCTGGCGCAGCGCTGGAGCTGGTGTGCGCCGCCGGTCCCCATCACCCTCCTGGAGAAGAACCGCGAGGAGGGCAGCAACATGTACGTGTACCGCTTCGCCCTCCCCCACAGCTACGACTACGCCGGCTACGAGCCGGTCAGCTCCGTGCGCGTCATCAGCGGCAACGTCCGCGAGCTCAGCTCACTCGCGCGGTGGTACACTCCGATCAGTCACCCCCAGGAACGTGGCTTTATCGAGTTCGCGATCAAGGACTGCGACCCGGGTCGCATGTCGAGCCGCATGCGCTACCTCGAGCCCGGCGACGTTCTGTACCTTGGCCGATGGATGCGCGAGTTCCGCTACACGCCGAACACGCTGAAGGAGCTTGGGCTGGTCTGCTCCACCTCCGGCGCCTCCGTCGCGCTGCAGCTCATGAACGTGCTCGACAAGGACAAGTCGGACAGGACCACGCTGCGCCTGCTGTACTGCCACCACACCGCCGTCGGCATCCCTTTCCGTAAGTCGCTCTTCGAGGCGTACGAGAAGCGGAACGGCGACCGCATCCAAGTGTCCTACAACGTGCTGTCTGGCGGGCGTCGCAAGGGCACGGCGGCACCCCTCCCATCGAACACGTACGTGGGCAACATCGACCCGGAGACCATCGCCGCCGCGCTGCCGCCCCCGGTGCGCGTCGCGCCAGCGAGCGGCGACCCCACCAGCGGTGCATCAGAGCTGCACACGTACCGGCCGCAGCTGCTCGTGTGTGGGCCGCAGTCCATGCAGTCGTACCTCTGCGGCCGCGTCAGCTCGCTGGGCAACTACTACTACTGGCAGGGCCCCTTCTACCGCTACACGGGTTTTCTCAAAGACATGGGCTACAGCCGCGCGCAGGTGTACAAGTTCGGCGTCTCCACCCACTTCATCGCCGACCACTGACGTCGCTTAGCACAGGGGCGAGGCGGGAAGAGGAGGATGCGCGCGACGAGAGAACGAGAGGGAGTCTGGCGCAATGGCCAAGACGACCTGCGCTGCCGCGCACAGGGTCGCTGACCACTCCATCGGGGTTTGCCGCCTGTCCGCTTCTGTTAGTCTTGTCGTTGTGGGGGAGGGGGAGGGGGTTGATCGGGTTGTCGCGCGCGCTGAGGTGCGAGAGACGCGCCGTGACTGGTGGTGCTCTGTGTTTGTTTGCGCCGCACGCGAGGCCGCCCATGTTGTCGAGTTCTTCTCTCACACACACTTGAAAAGAAAAAACAGAACAGTAGCCGACGCGCCGCGATCACTATCAGCAACGACGCGGCGTCCCCGACAGCAGAGCCGCCGCGCATGTGCCTCGTCCTTCGCTCGAGGCTCTCCGCCTCCTGACCGGTCATCTGCCACTCTCACACAATCACGCAGCTCCAGCTTTGCGTGTTGCACTCCCTGGCTCCCTTGCTCCCCCGCTCTTGTCTTGCCTTTCCCCTCCCGTACAGAGCCCCCGCTTGCCTGCCTCGCACAAACAGCGGTGTTGTCATACTCCCTCGCCTCGCCTCGCCTCCCCTGCCCTCCTGTGGCTTGAGCGTTGCAGCACCCAAGTAGTGCCCGCACACACACAACGCAAGAGGTGCAGCCTGCTGCTTGCGCGGCGGAAGCACTCACGGCGAAGTGTCCCCCAAACGTCATCGATCGCACGCCTCGCACAACGCGTCGCGCTGACCCTCCCCTCCCCCTCCTCCTTTTCGCGTCCTTCCCTGCTCACTGCACTCGAGTGCATCACTGCGCCTCCTCCTTTTCCCCCCTTCCACGCACAGTCGCTGGGCTCGGCCGCCTCTTCACTGCCCCGCGGCCTGCGCCCTGTCGCGCTCGTCTCTTGCTTTGTTGTTCGCTTTCCTCTCCCGCACCCTGCCTCGCACTCCCACCGTGCTGCGTGCACCACATGTTCGCAGCTGCGTGTTGAACGGCAGCACTTCGTCTGCATGTGTGTCGCGTATTGCCGTGTTTCACCTCCACTCAACACCGCCGCCAGCGCCCTGCAACGTAAATACACCAATTCGTGCCACCCACACCTGTGTCGGTGCAAACCGCCGCCATCCACATCTCTGTAATCCCACTTCGAAAGGAACAACGCCGATTGCGTGTTGTTGTTGTTGCAGGTTTTTTTTTCTTTTCACTGCTCCTCCCCCCCCCCCCTCTACGTCTGTGTGTGCCTCTGCGCCTCGTGAAGGTGCTGTGGCGATCCCATCTTGCACGCAGCCCCCTTGCCTCCCCTCCGGCTCCGGGTGCCCAAATGCCGTCTCACTCAGGCGACGACGTCAGCGCCGCGGAGGTCGTCTTCAACGCTGGGCCCGGCTCAGACGTCTACGGCCATGCCACGGCGGCAAGTCGCAGAGGGCTGCGCGGTCGAGGAGGGCCCCCACCCGCTGCAGGCGCGGGCCCGATCCTCGCGACGCGGGTACGACGGTATCGCCAGTTTCTGCGCCGGCACTGGCGCCTGAGTGTTGGCGTGCTGTGCGCCCTCGTCTTTATCTCGCAGCTGCTGTTCGTGGCGCTCTTCGCTGCGCCGCTGGAGGCGAGCCGTTCCGCGGCGGCCGAAGACGGCGGTGGCGGCTGGGAGGACGGGGAGAAGGTGCTGCTGGGGGCCCTGGCCGACCGCGGGGGTGGCGTCACAGGCTCGCTCGGCGCCTTCACGGGTGGTCGGCCGCGGCGGTGGGCGGGGACGGCGAGTGCGGCGGCGCCGCTGCCGGGGTCGGCCGCTGAGGACGACGGCCCCGTCGACGCTGACGCGGACGACGCGAACCAGGATGCGAGCTATCCGGCCGTAGCGGAAGCAGACGGCCCTGTTGGCAACACGAGCTCGACCCAGCCAGCCAACACCCTCGCCAGCACCAAGCCAACATCCTCGTCGCCGCGGCAGGATCTGTCGCTCTCTCCTCACAACACCACGAGCACCACCAAGCAGAGCCCCGCGCTGACGAACACGGCGGCAACGGCGCCTGTGAAGCCTGCGCAATGGATGCAGGGCGGGGGTAGTGTGCGCGTTCTGCAGGCCTTTACCGTGCTCACCGTGCTCACAGGGCCGCCCATGAGGGCCGCGCAGCTGTCCGCAACTGCTGCGGAGGGCAGTACCGGAGGCCGCGGACCAACTGCACAGCTCCTGCGCCGCGCCGCCGTCGGGCTCGTCCATGCGGGTGTGACGCGGCACCCGAGCTTCCACGAGTGGCTGCTCGTGCACAACGCCGTGCTAGAGGGTCCCCACACGCGGGCCGCCGAGGAGGAGGCAGCGGCGGTGCGTCAGTGGTGGACAGCAGCGGCGGCGGGCCAGGACAGGCAACAGCAGCAGAGCCCCAGTGCGGTAGAGCAGCCGCGCGTGCGGGTTGCCGGCCTGGCGCACACGGCGGCGTCAAACCCGCAGATGCTGAAGGTCTCCTACGCCCTCGTGCACGGCGTGCGTCTCGTGGTCACTGAATACGTCATGCTGCACGACCTGCGGTGGACACTGCCGCGCGGCGGCATCGCGGCGACCTTTGCACGCTTTCCCAGCAGCGCCACCCCCAGCAGCGCCGACTCCGCCTACGCGTCGAGCTTTCACGCCGGCGTGCAACTGCCAGCAGCGGCAACAGTCAGACCGGTTGAGTTCTCTCACAACAGCACAGTCGCGCAGCGCGAGATCACGGTGGGGCTGCAGACGCTTTCCAAGAATGGCTTCAACGCGTTGCCGGTGATGGTCGTCGACATCGCCAACACCGGGCTGGCCGAAGACGTGCACGCGTATCGCCTTCACGCGTACGCGACGCAGGACTGGCGTCAGCCGGAGCGGGAGGCAGCACTGCAGGCGTCGCTGATCGACTACGTGAAGCGGGCCCGCCCTGTCTCGTCCTCGACCAGCCCCACGTCGTCACTGCCCATCACGCCACCCACCGCAGCCCCCGCAGCGGGGGCGCAGCAGGGGGCGGAGGAAGCCAGCGATGCACCGCACAAGACACGCCCCAACGCGCGAGTGCAGGACGGCCTGCCAATCGCAGCGTACAGCGCGTCAGCCCACTTTCACTGCCAGCACGCCCCCCTGTACGCCGTCCGCATGCCGGTGCCCACGTGGCGGCGCCGCACGCCTCAGT
The DNA here is from genome assembly GCA_030849075.1 of Zelonia costaricensis. Lineage (NCBI taxonomy): Eukaryota > Euglenozoa > Kinetoplastea > Trypanosomatida > Trypanosomatidae > Zelonia > Zelonia costaricensis. The sequence continues at coordinate 22,513 of JASAOO010003296.1, read as the reverse complement.
CTACCCTCAACAACGCGACCAAGGCCACGGCGAAGCCAGCGCTGACGACGCTGTGCGAGGCGCTCGTGAGTCAGCAGGTCGGCCTCGGGGAAGCCTTCGCCGTGCAGGGCGGCACTTTCTACCGCCTCTTCTGCCAGGACTGGCTGCAGTTCACGCTGCTACCCAGCCCCAAGACGCCGGCACGGCAGCTCCGGCTCGGCGAGGACGACGGGGGTGCCGCCGGTGGTGAGGGGGTCGGCGGGCTGCTGGCCAACCTGCGCGGCGCGGCAGCGCAGAAGGAGAACGACGCGGAGGCGCAGCGCATGGACATGACGCAGCGGCTGGGCGACGGGCTCTGCACCGTGGAGTGGCTCGCGCACTTGAAGGCGGCACAGCTCCGCTATACCGAGCTCGCGGAGCGGCGCCGCGCTGCGTCTGGCAAGGCGCTGAGTTTAGTGCCGACTTCGAAGAAGCATCTGGAACTGACGAACTTGGCGGGCCGGTCGCCGTACCTCGACCAGTACGCGGCGCTGCTCTTCTCCGACAACACGACGCAGCTGTCGCGGCTGGCGGGCACGTACCTGGCCTTCGTGCCGGACGTCAGCTACGCCCTCGGCCACGTGCGCGACACGATGGAGGGCAAGCTCGAACACGTCACCCTCAAGCGCGCCGTCGAGAAGACGCGGCGCTTCCTCTCCGTGCGGCAGCCGGCGGACCGCGAGGTTGTGTGCGTCGCCTCCCACCTGGCCCGGGCTGACCGATTCGCCACGCTGTACAACACGCAGTGGTTCCTGGCCCACCTCGGGCTGCGCTGTGTGCAGCACAAGACCTCCTGTCTCGGCAGCCTGAGCGAGTCCAACGAACGCTCGCTGCAGATCCTGGACAGCTACCTCTCCACGACGGGCAAGTGGAGCCGCGGCGAGTACCGTGTGTGCATGTCGGCCGGCGCCTACGTCTCCGACCCGTTCAGCGAGCTCCCTTGATGCCCCTCTCCCCTCCCCCCCGCCCGAATCGTGTGTGCACAAGGGGACGTGGGACAGCGAGGGAGGAGGGCGTGTTGATGGTTGTGGCCGTGTGCTCGCGAGGGCACGCCGCCCCGGCTGTAACCCCCTTTTTTGTCTTTTGTACTGTTCGGTGGAGGTGCCGAGTGGGTGCGGCGGACGTCACGTTGATCGCCTCACACCTGCGCCAGAGAGCACACGTGAACGCAAGCAGGAGTCGTCCATGAGGAGGGCGGGCTTGCCCCCCCCCCCCCCACCCACCCACCCACTCACCCACCCGCCCTCTCCCGTCGCCCCTCCCCCTGCTGAGTAGAGACGGGAAAGAGACTGTGCGTGTTTTTCCTGGTCTCCGTGCACGCGCGGTTGCGGCACCAGAGCCCCTGCTGAGGTGCACTCCCCCCCCGCGGCGCAGCCCTCGTGTGCGGATCACACCACTTTCGAGTCCACACGCACACTCATACACCCCTCCCCGTGTGCATCGGGTCCGTCTGCCCCACCCATCCTCAACTCTCTTCCTCCGCTATCCATCGCATCGCTGCAGCCGACGCCCCCACCGTGCATCAGACGTTTTTGTTTTTGGTCCTCTCCCGCTGGTCGGCCCACATCCAACACACCGCGAGAGCCCGAGCAGTTGATCGAAGACGCAATCGCGCTGCTCGCCTCCGTGGGCCGGACCCTCACTCCATAGAAGTCCACTCGACATCAGCATAGAAGCCCACGCCGCGTCTCCCCTCTCTTGCATCTTTCTGTGTTTGGGTGTGTGTCGCATGTCGGCGCCGCTCACGCACTTTGAAGCCGGCATGCACGTCGACAGTGCTGCCGGTGGTGCTGCGGCACGCACGCGACCGGCATCGGACCGCTGCCACAGCCCCGACGTATCCACCACGACGCTGGTGAGCACGCGGGATATGCTGCATCGCTACGAGCGACTGCTGGTCGAACTCACCGAGCAGGTGCTGGAGCAGCAGGAGGACATCCGCGCACTGCGGGCTGCGCTGCACGTCGCAGAGCGCGCCGATCCACGCACGCGCGACGCGGCGCAGCAGCCGCACCACCACCGCCGGCGGCATCACAAGACGCTGGCCGAGGTGGGCACACCGATCGATCAGCACAACACCGAAGACCGCCCGACCAAGAGACGACCGCATGTCCGTGGACACCATGGCCGGCGTCGTCGCAGCAGCGGCGGCGGCGGATCGGCAACGCCGCACGTGTCCGCCATCCTCGCCGCGGACGGGGCGGAGCTCGAGTCCGTCGCTGGCCGATCGCCAGCCTCACAGGGGCGTCTTTCCGCTGTCGCAACTGCTGCAGCGGCGGAGCAGAGCCACGAGGTCGCCGCTGTTGTTCACCTCACCGAGGTGTGCCCCCTGTCGCCCAAGTCCGTCGCCTCCCATGTGTACGAGGTCAGCACCTCGAGCAGCGGCGAGGCGGCTGGACTGACGCCAAGCCCCGGCGCACATGCTGCAGCTGCCGTCCACACCAGAGACAGGGCGGCCGTTGCAGCCTCACTCGACGCCGCGCCATCGACTGAATCGCGGGTGTCTGCGGGACTGCGTCGTCGCGGTGCCCCTTCCGGTGACACGACGCCGCCGCAGGCGTGCGTTGGTGGTGTCGATGCGATGGACTTCCTTCTCACCGTCTTCTCCGCCGACAAGTCACAGGACGCACGGCGCAGCCGCACGCACGCCACGGCCAGGCTAGCGCACGACGAAGGCGGAGCTCCGGAAGTCGGCGCGCCGCACAGGCGCCGCCACGTCGCCCGCGAGCTCTTCCGCTGTGCCGACGAAGGGGAAGCTTCACGCACCGTGCCGGTGAGTCCGGCGGAGGGGCGTCACCACCGCACGCTGAGAACTTCTGATGCTACGCCGCCGGTGCAAGTGGGTAGCCAGCGGGGCGGCGCAGAGGTAGAGGAGGCCGCACGTTGGCAGGAGCGCTATGCCCGCATCGTGGCGTGTGCACTCGCAGCGGAGGCCGCTGCCGCCGCCCCCTCACCCACCGTGCTGAACTCGGCTGCGACTGCGACAGCAGTGGCCGAGCAGCGTAGCAGCCGCAGCTCACCTTTCACGTCGCAGGTGAGCGAGGCGACGACGCAATCGGCGCAGTCGTCGCGGGACTCGAGTGCCAGCGCGCAGGTGGCGGAGCTGCTGCGCCTCTTCACGCCCTGCAAGGCGTAGGCTGCAGTGGCGGCCTCGGCGGCCACGCTGCGGCGCAGGACAAAGTACACACGCTGAAAGAGGCCACGCAACACGGAAAAGAAAAAAAAACGTCGAGGCGGCTGGCGCACACACGTGTGGAATACGCTTTGACACTCGTGCTGCTGCCGGTGCAATGGAGCCACTAGGTTCTCCCCATCGCAGCTGGCAAGTCTGCCACACAGCGTTGCGGACCGCACGGAGGGAAGCCACCGCCAGCTCTCCCTCCCCTCCCCTCCACCTCTCGTGAGCCGCTCTCCGCACTCGTTCAGCCACCTCTACCCTCCACCACTTGTGCCTCGGCCTCCCTTCAGTGGCGTCACCCTGATCTGCTTGTGTGCGTGTGTGCGTGTCTCACACCTTCACGCACCACAGATCGGCACAGTGACGTGCCCTTGCTCATCCCTTGCGCGAGACACGCGCCATGTCAGCGCCACCGCCACGCTCGCCGTCTCCAGCAGCGGCATCCCGGCGCACAACAGAGGTGCTGAGTGCGCTGACCCGTTGCGCCGAGGACGCCCTGGAGGATGTGGCAGCCGCGCATCACGCCTTCACTGCAGAGCGCACGCAGCGCCGTCACGGCGCCCTCGCCCTCGCCGCCGCCAACGCGCAACAACTCCTGCGCGCGCTGGAGACGGTGCGCGAGCAGCGGGAGCGGGAGCGAGGGCGTCATCCCGCTCACCCGGCGCCACCGCCGCATCAGCAGCAGCAGCAACAGCCCTACCCATCGCGCCCTGCGTCGCCGGCTGTGCAGTCGACCGCACCGACACAGGAGGAGCTGCAGCTGTACATGCGCGCTGAGAAGCTGCGTCTTGACCTCCGCCGCGTACTGCCCCGCGCCGTGGCCGCCGTCGAGGACGCGGACGTCGTCACGGGCGGCGCGGCGGCGGCTGACGGCCTCTCATCGGGCTCGAGCCGATCCGCGGCCAGCACCGCCGCCGCACTGCGCTCCCTCCTGCACACCCGGTCGATGCTGTCCGTCGAGCTGAAGAAGATGGACGCGGCGGTGCAGGGCATTGCCGGCTCCAGCGAGTCCCTCGCCGCACTGCATCAGTCGCTGCAGGACGTGCACACCACCATGGAGACCGCGCAGCGCATGGTGCGGCGGCTTCTCACCGTGCAGTCACGCGACGACCTGCTCCTGCGCGTGTCGGCTGCGCTGTTTGTGCTGGTCGTGCTGTACGTCGTGGCGCAGCGCGTGTTCCGCTTTTTCCCGGTGACGGTGTACGTCCGAGTCGATGACGTCGTGAGGTGATGCAGGGGGGGGGGGCGGAGACGCGGCGCTGCCCGTCCCCTCCCTCCCCCCAAATCGCATCTCCGTTTCTGTCTGCCTCATCCCCCGTGTGCGACTCAGTGTGTGGGGGGGGGTGAGTGGGTTCGCCTGCCTTGCACGTCGCCGTCTCGCTGAGTTTCTCAGCACTCCTCTTGTGGGCTGCTCAAGTGGTCCGTGCTCCGAGTCCCTCAGCATCCCTCCTGTCGCTCTCCTCGAGATCAACCAGCCACGGCGGTGCTGGCGGCCTCCGCAACACCACGACCCCTCCCCCTCCCCCCTTCTGCCTCCGAAGGGCAGAGCGGCGTGGCATGCCCGTGCGCTCGCCAGCTGCTGCGTCACGTCGCATTGCAGACGGCGCTATACCCCCTGTGCACTGCACCTCTTCATGTCCTTCGCCCCCCATTCCTGCCGTCTCTTGCACGTTGCCGCAGTGTTTTAAGTCTGGTCACGGCGGCTTCCCACACCCCCCTCCCCGCCCCCATCGCCTCCACGACAGTACCCCGGGCCCTCAAGCTTCTTGTAGACGACTACACGGGACTCGCCGGAGGTGCTGGTGTCGCAAAGACCAGCATACACACACGCACACACACACACACGCACAGCGTTGATATCCGCGCATTTGCTAACCCCTGTGCGGCGAAGAGAAACACGCACACCGCATTCACGCGCATAGCTCGACAGCATGCCCGCCTGCAATGCCCGCGCGCCGTCTCAGCACCGCCACCGCGGCCCTGCTGCACCCGCAGCGCCGCCTACCTTCACGCACGACGACGTGAACGCGTTCCGCCTGCGCCCACTTTCGTACGCCAACACCACCCCAGCGGCCGCGAGTGTGGCGGCGCACGCCCCTCCGACCTCGACCTCCGTGGGGTCCCTCTCCAGCCTGCCGCACCTGCACCCCTCCCCTGGCGCCCGCACAAGTCGGAGCCCGGCTGCCAGTCAGCGAGCCAATGCGAAGGCGGGTACGCCGGCCGCGTCGCAGACACGCCCCGCCGCGCAGGCGACATCGCGTGACAGCATCGATGCCATTCGCGTGCTGCCGGCGGCAGCGCCACGCGTCTACGCGGCCCTCCTCCCCGTTGCCGAAGACACGCAAGACGATTTGGCCGCGTACCAGAAGGCGAGCCCTGCCGCAACGCCACAGGAGGGGACGCGGCAGGCCACCGCAACGCCGGTCTCGTCGCTGGCGTCGAACACCGCGGCGCTGGCGGCGGGGGGTGCAGCCGAGTACGACGACCACGTCGCCCGCTTCGGGCAGCCCGCGCCATTCTCTGAGCCCATCGTCGCCCCCGACCTGAGCATCAGCGAAGCGCGGCAGCTTGCCCTGTGGACGCGCACGACGCCGGCGCTCACGGCGACGCGGGTGCCCATGGAGCCGGTGCGCAGCCCCCTCAACAACCCGCTGCACCACTGGTGGCGTGACCGGCAGTCGGTGCGGCTGCACAATTGGCACGTTGCGGAGTTGAACGAGCGCCTCGCCCCCGCGCTGGAGCACGCGGTGCGGGCGCTGCTCACGGCGGAGGAGCGGCATTGGCTGCAGGAGCGCCAGGCGCAGACACTGCAGGCCCAGCACAACGGTGTGCGCCGCACCGCGGCGAGTGGGTCGCCCGTGCCGGCGTCGAAGATGGCGGCCCTCATGCAGGCGCTGCAGGTGACGCTACATCAGGCCAGCGTTGCCTTCCTGGAGGCGCAGAGCGGCGGCGACGCGGCGGCCGAGGTGGACGCCACGAAGCTGGCCGCACGCAGCTTCGGTGTCTCCGCGACCCGGGCTCTGGGCCACACCGGCACCAACGCCGCAGACGGCGGGGACGAGGACGAGGTGGCGCAGCAGGCACTCTCGCGCTCGCAGCGCGCGGCCCTCGTGGACGCTGCCCTCGAGGCGGAGCGAGAGCTGGTGAAGGAGGTCAAGGCCCAGCAGCCGAGCGACCTCGCAGCTGGCACCGGGCTGTCGGTGGTGACGCTCCCACCGGACCGGCCCGTGCCGTCGCCGGTGCTGCGGCTCGAGGCGGCCATCAGCGTCACGCTGCTGACGACGATGCTCGAGCAGGCGGAGGCGACGACGCCCGGTATGGACTTTGCCGTGCAGCTGCTGCGGCGGTTCATCCTGCCGCACGTCTTCACCGACTTCACGGGCTGGTCAGCGGTGCGGCCGCAGCTTGGCACGCTCGGGGAGCATGTCACGCATCTCGCCACGCTGTCTCTGCGCACACAGCAGCAGCGCAGCCTCGCCGAGGCCGCCGTGCAAGCGCAGGCTGACGCCCGCTACCTGCAGGAGGTGGTCAAGTCATGGACGATGCGGGCGTGGCTGCGGCGTGTGCTGCTGCAGCGCCAGCGGCTTGCCCAGGAGGCGGCGATGGAGAACGTCATGGTTCGGCTGCGCGGGCGTGTGCACCTGCAGCGTGCCTTCAGCGCGTGGCGCCGCGAGGCGCAGCGTGGGCAGCAGGTGGTGCGGGAGTCCCGCATGGAGGCGGCGTACGTCGGCTTCCTGACCGAGTCGCGGGACTCGGCGCTGCGAGATGCGGAGACGTTCGCGGGCACGGCAGCGACGATGGCCGCCGCCCTCTTCATGGGCGGGTCGACGGGGCCGACCACGGCGGCGGCGGCTGAGGTGACAGCGGAGGTGAGCAGCTCTCTGGATCAAGCGAAGACCGGCTCACCGGGCATCCTCGTGAACCCCGACGGAGGCTTCGCGTCTGCGCTGCAGGTGAGTCAGGCGGACAGCCACGTGGGCTGGGCCGCGTCGCCGAGCGGCGGCACTACCCCCGCCTCCTCCCCGCAGGCCTCCTTCGTGCGGCAGCGCTACGAGGCGCAGAACGCGTCGCGGCGGAAGGGGGTGGGGCACAGCCGCGTGCATCTTTCCTTCATCCGGCAGCGGGCACGCAGCAGCGCAAGTGAGGCGCCGCGGGGGCCGCCGGGGGAGGCGCGCGGCAGCGCGAGTCCGCTCTCCATCGGCCTCCCCACGCTTGCCTCGGGGGACAGCGAGATGGAGCCGGCGCAGCCGCTGCAGCCCGGCGAGCGGCCGCGCACCACAGTCGACGGCGCGGTGGAGCACTTCATCGTACGAGACGCGAGCAGCGACGACGAGGTCGAGGGTGCCCGCGGGAGTGGCGGCGGCGCTGGCGGCAGTGGCGGCGCTGCCGGTGGTCCGGGCCGTGGCGGCGGCAGCGACGCGGACAGCTCCGACTTGGACGGGGGCCAGCAGCAGCTGATGTTCCTCGAGGCGCGCACCAACGACATAGCCCGCGAACAAATGCGGTCCATCGTCGGGCGCGACGCCGCATCCCCCCTCACGGCGGCAGGGGTCAAGGCCCCCTCGCGGCTGGACAACGTCGCCGCCTCCTCTGCCCGGCGCCCTCCAATGTTGAACATGGCGAGTGCAGCCGGCGGGGTGACACTGTCTGGCATCACCACCGTCGCAGCCACAGCAGCTTCAGGAGGCAAGGGCGGCGGCGCCGGTGGCGGGGCACTCAACTCTTCTCTCTTCCACACGATGCTTGGCAAGCTGCGGGAGATGGATCAGGTCAACGCGTACCTGCGCGCCGAGCTCGCCGTGCACTCGCGCCGCCTGCGCAAGGTGGAAGCCGCGAACAACGGACTGCGGCAGCGCAACCGGGAGTTGGAGGAGGGCACGCTGCAGCTGCTGCGCGACAAGCTCGAGGCCCTCAACGTCGCCCAGCAGCAGCGCATCCTCATCAACGAGAAGAACCGCCGGCTGCGGCACTACCGCTCCCGCCTGCGCGCCCACCGCCACCGGCCGTGGCAGAACACGCTGCTGCGCGTGGTGGGGGACGTGTGCGAGGTGTCGACCGCGGCGGCGGAGCTGGCGGATGACGTCCGCATCCGAGCGGACCGCTACGGCACCGGTGGCAGCAGCGGCGACGAGGACGATGAGGACGACGAGGACAGGGGCGCCAAGGTCGCCGCGGCGGGAGCGACAGGACGGCGGCAGAAGTCGAAGGTCGCCGGTGCTGCGGGCGGTGATGGGCCTGACATGACCGTGACGGCGGCGTCGTCGCTGAACGGCTTCCCCGGTCTCGCGGGGGGCAGCAGCACCGACCGCCCGGCCAACCTCGTCGCGACGCCGCACATCATGGGGCGTCGCGGGCGCGCGAATGCCGCCGCGGAAGTGGAGACGGAGGAGGAGCGCCTGTTCAGCCGCATCGCCCCGATCGTGCTGCAGTCCGCGCGGCAGCTGCCCGACGCGCTTGTGATTCTCTCTGACTGGGCCAACAGCTGCCTCGACGACTTGGAGAACCTTGACGACCTGCGCGAGGGCCCGCTCTCGGACCGCTTTCACAGCTTCACCGAGGAGGCCCGCAGCGGGGTGCTCATCAGCCGGCTGCTCTACTACCTTGCCCTGCCCCGCTACCGGACGACGACGTCGGCGGCGGAAGTGCTGCCCGAGGTGGGGGGCGACGCAATGTTCGGCGACCCGGCCGGGGCCCGTCTCGACGGCATTGACCGGCGCCGGCAGCTGCTGGAGCGACACGGCGTGCAGCTCAACCCGCCCTTCCCGGTCTACGGCGACTGCTTCGGTGATCTGCTCGCCCTGCCTCCGCCGGAGCGCATGACGCACCTGCTGGCCTTCGCGACGGAGCTCATGGCTGGGCAAGACATCGCGTCGCAGCAGCAGCAGCAGGAGGATGCGTGGGGCATGAACGCCACGATCGGCACCGACAGCAACGATGGCCGGGCGTCGAGCAGCGGGGGCGCAGCGGACGGGCAAGGCGGCGCCGGCGTTGGGGGCGGCGGGGCACAGGTCGACCCGCGCCGCTCTCTCCGCGCCGCGGCGGCCCCGCCACCGACTCTGTCCGCCCCTCTCCCGCTCCACAGCGTCGTGGACCCGTACGCCCTCGTGCGCGGCGAGGCTTCGGCCGTCATCACGCTCATAGCCCTGCTCTACGTTCGCTTTGCCCACCCCTTCCACCACAAGTGCCGCACGAGCGCGCGGCGGGAGCGCAACGCGCTGCTGCAGCTCTGGAGCGGCGGCCAGGTGACGCAGGCGGAGGCGAACAGCGCCTTGGGCCTCACGTCCTCGACCGCCCCGGCAGCCCTGCGTGGCGCGGGTCGCGAGCTCACTCCGTTGGCGCCTGCAATCCCAGTGGAGCCAAGCCGCCTGCCGCCGTCCGGCTACTCCATCGAGGCGGACATGCTGCAGCAGCTGCCCAGCGAGGATAAGACGCCCTGGCAGCTCTTCCGCGAGCGGTGCCTGCCCGTGTTTGGGACGCAGGCGCACCCCTTCCTGCTGCGCGGCGGCTTCTGGCCCAGCGACGCCTTCGAAAGCCCGGAGCTGGCGGCGATGCTGAGCAGCCTGGCCATGGCGCTGCGGCGCTCGCTGGAGCTGCACCGCTGGCACGTCACCCTCACCTGCCTCGTGCCGGTGCGCACCTACGGCGGGCTTAGCCGCGGCGTCTTCACCGGCCCCAGTGCGTCGGCCCCGGCGCTGCTGGTCGGGCTGCGGCAGGACGGCCGGGAGGAGCTAAGCATCGACCACCCCATCATCCGTGAGTGTGTCGCGCGGCGGCTGGACGCGTACCAGGGCGCTATCGAGACGGCCCGCACGGCGCATGACACCTTTGCGGTGTCGCTCACGTCGGATGCGGCCTACGGCAGCGCAGCATCCGACGCAGGGGCAGCGGCAACAACAGCGGCGCTCCCGACACACGCGACGCCGCTGCCTGACGCCGCCGCGGAGGTGGCAGCGCTCACGGAGGCGATCAAGGAGGTCTGGCAGGAGGACCTGCTGTCCCTCTTCGTCCAGCGCGCGACCCTGTCTGCACAGCTGGCGCTGCCCGTGCTCGACCTCGGTGCCTGGCGCATGCTGTGCAGCGACCTCGGCCTCATCAACATGGCGAGCCCCGACCGCGACGGCTTCACGCTGCAGGAAAGCGCGATGGCGAAGCGGCGTGAGTCGGTGCAGTCCCACGCGACGATGCAGGCGCCGTGGAACAGCATGCAGCGCGTGCGCCGCGAGTCAGTCGATCTCGAGCTGCTGACGAAGCTCTTCCAGCGTGCCGTGATGGCCGTCTCGCTCGCGCGCGGCGAGGTCGACCCTGCCGTGCTGCAGCCGACGCGCGTCGCCGCGGACGGCGCGGCGGGGTCCGCGACGGTGAGCAACGACGTGAGTGGCGCAGGCGGCCTGCTCGGGGGCGCGAGCAGCACCGTGAGCGGGGTCGAGGTGCGGCGGCGTTCGCGGCAGGTGTCGCTGCAGAGCCCGGCGCAGCCGGAGATTCAGATGGACATGACCTACGCGTCCTTCGTGTTTGCCCTCGTCCTGCTCGCCAACGAGCTGTACCCCGGCGCAGCGGGTGCGGCGGTCAGCGCCGCGGCAACCCACAGCCACAGTCTCGCCGACGTGCCGCTGGGCAACTCCGCCGCGGAGGGCAGCGGCTCCCCCGTGACGGCGGCGCTGCAGGAGGACGCGGCGAGCGGGACCGGCGGCGGCGGCGGCGCTGAGGATGGTCCGCTGGGTTGGCCGGCGTCCACCACGGTGCCCGACTTCGACGGGGCAACAAATGCAGGCGCGGGAGCTCGCACGGCGAGCCTGGGCCTCTTCCCGAGTCCGGCCTACAGCTCCCTCGCCCAAGCCTTCAATTACATGATGCAGCACGTGGTGCTGCCCAGCTCCGCGGCGCACCTGCAGGCCTCCGACCCGCGCTTCATCCTCCACCACCTGACGCGCGGAGTGCGCACGCAGGTGGTGCTCCAGAACTGTGCCCCGGCGCTGCTCCTTGTGTACCAGGCGTACAGCAAGGAGGTCTTCGGGGAGCCCGGCATGGTGCGGGAGGATGTGCTGCGACTGCTGCGCGACGCCATGCTGACGAGCACAGAGCTGTCGCAGTACCTCATCTACGAGCTCTTCGCGAGCTGCGCGGTGCTGCGGCAGGCGAGCGAGGAGGGCGCCATGGGCAACCGCAAGGAGCTGGACCGGCTGGCGCACACGAATAGCATGCTCGGCAGCGTGTCCTCCGCGTCGTCCCGCCGCCCCGGCTACCGCGCCGTCCGCATTGTTGATCCGGGCGTCTCGACCGACACAGGGGCGTCGCTTGCGGCGACGCAGCGCAAGCGGGTGCACGTGCTCACGTTTGAGGGCTTCTGCGACCTGCTGTGTGTGTTGTGCGGCTTCAAGCAGCCCAACGTGTTCGTCCCCTACGAGGAGCGTCTTCTGTCCTTCCTGCGCCGCTCCGTGCTGCGGCCGCTGACGCACATGGTCTCCGGTCTCGCCCCGCTCTTGTCGCGCGCGCACCTCAACGGCACAGTGAACAGCGGCACTGCGCCCACGGCGAACACGACCAACAACAGCACGCACGGCAGCACCGCCGCGGGGGCGAGCGTTCTGCAAGCAGGACCGGTCACTGCGTCGGTGACGGCGCCAGGGGGCAGCAGCCACGGCGGCAGCCCACGCAAGCGCTCCACCGCCTGATGCACTTCCAGCCGCGGCGATGGAGCGGACGCGTTCACGCCTCCGGCCCCTCGCTTGTTGTGGTCACGGCAAGCTTTCTTTTCTTTCTTGTTCATCTGTTCTCGGTGTTTCATGTATAGCAACACAACGCGCCCTGATCGCGCGCGCGATGCCCCTCGCTTATTGCCTGTGTGCTCTGTTTTCTTCTTCTCCTCCACGAGCCGCTTGCACGCTACCTGAAAGCCACCTCACTCCATCGCCCTCGGCCGGCGTGGCGGTGCGTTGCGCAGCTGCCTCGTTGATTTCGATGTACAACTTCGACTGCAACGTTCTTCCCGGCTCCTCTTCGCCGTCCCGGACGAACACCAACGTGTGCGACGCACCTCCCACCCACCCCCACCCCTTCCTCGCAAAGCTCGCCCGTGGGTGGGCCGACATGGGTGCTGCCTCTATCGCGATGTGCCTCTTGCACAACCTCACGAGACGCTGGCACCCCCCCCTCCGCCCCGCCCTGGGTTGTTGCCACACGGCGCCAAGCAAGGCGCACAGTTAAGCTTGCCTACACTGCACATCAATAGAGAGAGAGGGGGGGGGTCTGCGTCATCACGCCAGCCCTCCCCTCTGCCCGCCTCTCTCGCATCCCTCGCCTCCATCACCGCTCTCCCACCGCCACTCCCTTGTCGCTCCCCAACCCGTTTCTTCTTCTCCTGTTGCACCTCGCCTTCGATGTTTGCGCGGCCCAAGCGTGCGACAAGGCCTCCCATCACAGCACCAGCCAGCATGCGCTGACGCGCTTGCACCGCAGCAGTAACAGCACTTACAACTACCACCACCCCCCCCCCTCCAAGCGAGTGACAGATCTGGCGGGAGTCTCCTCACTCATCCTCACTCATCCACACACACACACACACACACACACGCGTGCGCGCCCCTAAAACGGGAAATCACTTCCACTTGCGAGCAGAGAAACGCTGCACCGATGGGGCTGCTTTCGGAGCCGGTTGCGACGCGATCACACATTTCATGGAACAACCTGGCGACGAGGTACGGCTGCTTCTGCGTGCAGAAACGCACCGAGGAGGGACTCGCCAAGAACACGCAGCTGCGCAACTGGTGGTTCTACGCAGCCGAGGACCTCGCGCCGCTCCGCATTCTCTACTCCACCTACCCCAGCGACTTCACCAAGACCCCCATATCCTCCACCGGCGCATCGGGAGCTATCGTTGGTGCTGCCGAGGCCGCCGCCGCCGCTGTGTACGGCACCGGCACGGGGATCGGCAACTCCCTTGCGCAGTGGTGGAACTCCAGCGAGGATGCACCGGCCGCGGTCAGAAGCCCGAACAGCGCGACCGGCGGGAGCGGGTCTCCCGTGCTGCAGCCGGCCGCCAGCCCGCCGCTCTTCGGCTTGTACGCAACCGAAACCGCTGCTACGGCTGCGTCGGCATCGCCATCGGCATCTGCGGTGACGTCGGGAGGGTCGGGTGTGGGGGTGCCCCCGGTGCGCTACACCGTAGCCACGGGCACGCACCTCAGCACCATTCTCGAAGCGTGGGGGCTGCTACTCACAGCGTGGGAGCCAGAGGATGCCGAACTGAGCGCGCGGCCCTTCCCCTCTTCGCCGGCGAGTGCCACGCGGCCCGTCACGCCGTTTGTGGATCGCTGGCGCCGCACGTACGCACGGATTCGCGCGCTGCAAGCCGAAACCGGCATTGGACGCGGGCGGAGCTCCACCGCGTCGGTTGACTCCCCCACGCCGCAGTCCCTGGCCACACCGGAGCTGTCGCTCACGGACGACTCGCTCCAGGCCTCCGTCTTGTCCTGTGACGCGCACCACAGCACTGCAACAGCGGAGGGGGTTGACCAGCGCGGCAGCTGCGGCCCCTCCGCGGCCTCACCGAACAGCCACCCCGCCCCGCGCCACGCCCCTGCACCGCGCTCCGGCAGCCGACGCAGCGGCAGTGGGGGCGGCGGGGGTGGGGTGCTCACGTCGTGGACCTCGTCGCTGCATGACGGGCGGCTGCTGCTGCGCCTCGTCGACCTCTGGGGCTGGCGCGACCCTGCCCTGACCGCCTCGTGCCTGCTCGCCCTCGCTGTGCTCTACCACAACGAAGCCGCACCACTTGCGCGGCGCTATCTCTGCCACATCGCCACGTCTGTGAGCGCGGTGCCGGCGCCGGCGGCGTGCAGTGCGGTGACGGCGGGCGGTGGTCGGCTGTGGTGGGGTGCGCCGGTAGTCATTCTTTTCGCATTTGCCTGCCCGTGGACGGCGGAGCAGCAGGCCCGCGTCATCACCGCGAGCGATGTGGAGACGCTGCGGGAGATCGACTTGTACGTGAAGTGGGAGTCGGCGGTGCCGGGCGGCGGGGACCTCGCCGCGGCCTCTGCCCGGAGCGAAGGGGAGGCGTGTGCTACGGTCTCTATCGCGTCCCTGGCCGGTGTGGAGGAGTTGGTAAGTAGTGCGGGTACGCTGCTATGCGTGTACCGTGCGCCGCTGTGCGGGTTGCTGCTGCTGCACCTTGTCGGGGCGGTGCTGAGCTGGCACGCAGTTGCCGTGCTGCTGCTCTGGCCCGTCTTGATCGCCTCCTTCATTGTCACGGGGGTCTCCAAGCTCGTGGTGGCGCTCCGGTGAGCTGGCATCGCGAAGTCGCAACATGTCTAGGAGCGAGGCCTGACGGCTGCATGCCTGACGAAGAGAATCCGTAGACAAAGGGGGGGGGGCTTGCTTCATCTACCTCCGCCCCCCTCTCCTCTCCCCCCTTCCTTCCTTCGTTCTCTCAGTGCAGTTGCCGCATGTCTCGAGAGTTTGCGCTGTGGCTCGCTACAACCGTCGGCTGGTATTTCCGACTCCCCTCCGTCCTTCTTGCGTGCCACGAGCTCCCCTTCCTTGTCTATCGCCGCGCTTGCCCATCCGCCACTTCACGCGCTGTGACCAACAAGCTAGACGCACCAACATGAACACGGGCATGCACGGAGCGGGCGCGCGGCCCCCACGCGGCAGCGACACCACATCCAGCGTGCGTGAGCGGGCGACCACTGGGAAGCCAGCTTCTCTCCTCCTCTGCAGCTGGCGCAACAGCGTACAGGAGTGCGGGTCGATGTGCGGCTACGTGTACTCCGTAGACTGGTGCGCGTTGCGATCCACGAGGGCTGCGCCGCGGGGGGTACAGCCGACGGCAAACCACTCGTCCGCCCTTCACGCGTCTTCGCCCTCCCATCCTCCTTCCCCTCCTCTTGGTCTCTTCATCATCCTGCTCGCTGGCGATACTCAATCCCNCACGCGCTGTGACCAACAAGCTAGACGCACCAACATGAACACGGGCATGCACGGAGCGGGCGCGCGGCCCCCACGCGGCAGCGACACCACATCCAGCGTGCGTGAGCGGGCGACCACTGGGAAGCCAGCTTCTCTCCTCCTCTGCAGCTGGCGCAACAGCGTACAGGAGTGCGGGCCGATGTGCGGCTACGTGTACTCCGTAGACTGATGCGCGTTGCGATCCACGAGGGCTGCGCCGCGGGGGGTACAGCCGACGGCAAACCACTCGTCCGCCCTTCACGCATCTTCGCCCTCCCGTCCTCCTTCCCCTCCTCTTGGTCTCTTCATCATCCTGCTCGCTGGCGATACTCAATCCCCTCCCTCCCCCTCCACCCACCCGCACACACACACACACACACACACATATCAACTCTGTGACCGCATGCCCCAGTCCCTCAACCTCGACACGGCGTCACGTGCAGAGCCCTCCCCCCTCCCACCCGCACACACACACACACACAAACACGGCCCTGCGCCGTCATCGCGGGGGGTCCCTCCGTCACACGTGCCCAAACAACAAAAGGAAAAGGAGTGGAGGAGAGTTCGAGTCGGCTCCCCTACCTCACTGGCCCACCCTCGCAGCACGCCTGAGGGAGGGGCACGGAGACAAACGACCTCAAGTAGGAGGCGGTGACTGGATCGGTGCAGCCCACTGGAATCCAGGGCAGACGCGCACCGCACACACACACGCACGTAGTCGGTACGGCACTCCTCCTCTTCCACGTGATCTGCACCTCCCCTATCACAGCGGGACCAGCCATGGCGCTCCCACAGTAGCTCTTACCTCACGCTGATCTCCCCCTCCTGTTTGACCCGTGTGGCATCAGACGCTGGGTGCCGCCGCCGCCGTCCCTTCAGGCGCCCCTCCCCAAGCTCCAGTCGCTTGGCGTGTGGGTGTGGAAAGCGGTGCAGGCTCCAGGGAGGGTAGGGTGGCGGGACGGGGGGTGCAGGGTGCTCTGTGTGTCTGTGCGTAGTGGCCTCGGTGTCCGTGTCGTGGCAACGTGCCGTTGCAAGGTGCCTTCTCAGTCGTGTCGTGGTGGTGGCTACGCGGTGGCTGCGGAGCGTGCATCCGTGCGCATCCCCACGTACCCCGTGCGCCTTTCTTTTTTGGCTCCTCCTTCACTTTGTGTGGCGTGTGTGTACACGGGTCGGCTGATTGACGCATTGCTGAGCGCGTCTCTTGTTGTTGTTTCACTCTACGTGTCTGCTCTCTGCCCCGGTGCGACCGCGCATAGACGTGTTTGTACTAATCCTCTAAATCGGACAGGGAGAGCACCACAGTAACCCGCACACACGCACGCACGCACTCACCTTCACCCATACACGCGCTTAAACGCACGCGCAAGCACACCCTCATACGAGATCCAAAGCGCTCGTCGCTTCGACTCGGTGCGTCACCTGGCCAGCCACGCGGTGCGTGCACCAGGCATCACTTCCTGCGCCATCTGCTCCGCCCCCGTCTTAAGCTGCGTTGCTGATCCTCCTTTCCGTTCTTCCCCACTCTCTTCTTCTTCCTCTGGCTCGGCCGGCTCACGCGCGCCTGTGGGCGGCCCCGCACTGCGGTCGATTCTGCCCTGCCGCTGCTCTGCGTCCAGCATCGACGTACCCTTCTTTTCTTTTTTGTGGTCGTTGCAGTCCTCTCGTTCGATTCCATACGGGGCCTACCCCCACCACCCGCCGCTCCCCGCTCCGGCGTCTTCGTTTCTCTTTCGAGCGCCGCCGCTCCCCGCTCCCTCACTGGCACGTCTTTGCTCAACTGTGTCGCTCGTGTCCGCGGGTCGACGCACTGCTGGCGTGTGGCACAGTTATCTCGGTCCATCACCCCGCAGACGACGTCTCCTCTCCCTCCCCTCCCCCCTTTACCACCGTGCCGCTGCTTGTTTTTGAAGTGCGTGTGCGGAGACACATAGAAGCGCACACGCAGACGCGGACACAGACACACACCGCCGCGCCACTCGGAAGCGGTGGCACGAGGCGGCGTGTGAGGGGCAGACGACGAAGACGGCGACCTAATTCTACTTCATAGAGGAGAGAGAGGGAGAGAAGGAACCTACCCCTTTAACATTCTGCTTGTGTGTGTCTCCTGCGCGTGTGTTGGTTCTTCTCCTGGCTGGTGTTTGTGGTTTCCGCGCAGGGTGCCACCCCTCCTTCTCCTTGTCAGACCTCGTCCCCCCCCCCTCCCGGCACACCTGCACACACAGGAACACCAACGTACGCACGCACACGTACACAGCAGCTCATCCGGTAGAGAGATTAAGAGAGCGCGAACACACGCAGACACATACGCACACCTACGGTACACCACGCATACACACGCGCACCGAACACACAGGTAAACTCCGCACCTGAGTTCAGGCATCACCGCAACAACAGCAAAGCTCATTATCAACACAGCGACTTCCATCCACAGTCATTCACCAGCGAGTGCAGCAACGGGGGAGTGCCGCTACACAAGGCACAGGCAAAGGCAGCGAGAACGTCACAGCGCACCGCATAGTGAGGCTATCACAGCTTCGACGACCTCACGCGAGCTCGCTTCGCCACCACCACTCTCTGCACCCCTCGTACGCCTCGCCAACACCACAGCCTCACACTACGTCACTCAATCACTCCCCCCCCCACCCCCGCTCCTATCACCGCACTCGGCTGCCGCTGTTCTTCGTCACTGCTTCTTGATCTCGCTTGTGCTTTGCCCGCACGCCCCCTTGTTGCGTGCTCCTACTCAGCGTGTCTCTTTACTGCGTGCGTGTGTCCGCCCGTGGCCACGCATCACGCGGCAACAACACACGTAGAAGCACTTACCTGCCGCATCACGAGTAAACACCCACACACACGCACACGCGCCGGACGAGGAGGCTGGACGACATCTCGCACGCGGCCCTTCGTCCTCCCTCCCACCGACGCCCTTCAGTGTTTGTGTGTGTGTGTGTGTGGCATCGGACGCGTCACGTGTCGTGTTTCCCCTTTTTTCCTCCGTTAGATGGGGCACCTCCAGGTGCTCCTCTACCTCCACCGATACCTCCGTGCCGCCCCTGTGTGCTCCCGCGCTGCGGTTGCCGCCCATGCCGCCGCCGCCTCCCCCTCTCCCTCTCTCTCCTCTGCATGTCCACCGCCTCCCGCCCCGTCTCGTGCTGCCGTGCCGCTGCCAGCACCGCCTGAGACGGGCACCCGCTTCACGCCACCTGCGACCGCTGCCGCGTGTGCGGCGGTGCCGGTCCGAGTGCGGCGGCGGGCCACCGCTCCGTCCACGTGGGACGCAGTGGGCGCAGGCGGCGGTGGTGTTGGCGCTGCTGGAGGAAGCGGGAGGGACGGCTGTCATGGCAACTGGCCAGTGCGCGTGGGGGGCGACGTCGAGGAGGCCGCATGTGGGGCGGCAGAGGTACTCGGGCACATAGAAGATGGACGGCGGCGGGGGCGAGGTTGGTGGGGGCGGTGGCAGCGGCCCCTGCGAAGCCTACCCAACTTGGCGCCGTACCAGTGCCCTCCAACGTCTTGGCGCTGTGCCGTAGAGAGGACGCACTCGCCCCTCACAACCGCCGCGCTCCAGATAGCGAGACGCGCCTGTCACACGTCGAGTGGCGCGTCTCCTGGCGCACCGCACGCCGCAGTCTCCGCACCCCGGCCACGCACACCAGAAGTGCGTCGGCTGGATGAGCTCCTCCGCCGCGTTGAGGCTCCCGTAAACGCAGCGAGCGGGGATAGGGTAACGGCTACTCCGCCGCTCCCCGACTCTGGTGCGGCGCTCTCAGGCACGCCAGCCGCCGGTGCTGACCCACCGCCACCCACGCCAGGCTGCGAGGGCCGTGCGTCGAACGCGTGGCCGCCCCTGCGGGGCACCGCGCCGCCGCGGGAGGTGCCGTATGTGCCCTTGCTGTTCCGCGCAGCCTTCCAGGACGCCAACCCGCACGCCCGCCGGCACGCCGCCGCCGCCGCCGCGGCCCTGACCGCACCAACCGCCGCGGATGGCATCGCCGTGCCGCCAGGACGAGAGGCACATGCAGTGGAGACGTGCCAGCGCGACGCCCCACCGCTGCTCCACGCCGCCGACGCAACGGCACCCCAAGAGCCGCGCGCCGCTCCCCGACTCGATGACATCGGAGCTGACGCGGTGGGGGACGAAGAGAAGCCGCCGGGTGTCGCGCCTGCCAGCGACGCAGGCGGGCCCGTCACGCTGCATGCAGAGAAGGGGGTGACGGGCGACGATGCGTTGCCGCGCGGGGCGGAGGAGCAGGGAAAGCTCACCGCGGGGGAGGAGGGTGCGGAAGAGGACAGCGCAGGTGGCGCGGCGCCGGCCTCGCCTGTGCCGTCGCTGCGTGTCAGCAGCACCCGTCGCTCGCATCGGCTCATCTTGGACCCGGTGGAGTGGCTCGCCCAGGCCGCGGACGCGCCTCTCATGGACACGGAGCTGCTCGAGACCAACACGCACGTGAAGGACAGCCTCGCCGAGGCACTGACGCCGGCCGCGGCCGCGGCATACGCGGAGTGGCGCCGCACCCACGAGGCCGAGCTTGACGAGAGCGGCCCCCTCACTGCCCCGGCGGACGCGGACGTGACGGCACTCGGCTACGACGCGGACACGGCGGCGCTGATGGCCACCGCGTCACCACGCCGCGTGGATGGTGAGGGGGACGGCAGCGGCGGCGGCGGCGATGACGGCCAGGACCGCGTGTTGCAGGAGGCGCTGGAGGCGGAGCTCTACGCGGATGTCTCGCGTGCGATTCGGAAGCAGCAGTGGCACCGCGCGAGCGCCACGGCGAAGGCGAAGCGAGTGCGATCTCGTAAGCGCACCGGAGGGGCTGCGTCGGGCGGGGAGGTGGAGGTGGCGTTGGCACCTGCCGAGCCGCACAAGAGCCAGCCGAGTCCTCCTCCGGAGTCGCAGGTGCAGCCTGCGATGACTGAGGACGCCACAGGCCCCAAGGCCTCGCTGGTCACGGCAGCCGCGGACGACACTGCAGTGGCGACGTCAGCAGTGGAGCCGGAGGCGCTCGTCTACAACGTCTTCACGCGCCGCGTGGCCAAGGCGGGCTCGGCCAGCATCCGCGCGCTGGCGCTCATGGGCATCGGCGTCAACCCCGCCACGCGTGAGCTTGCCATCACGGACGAGTCGGCGCTGCGCGAGCTCGCCGATGAACTCCGCACGCACCGTGTCTCGTGGCCGCAGCTCTGGTCACGTGGCGCGCTCTACCGGCAGCTGGAGCGGCTGCTCAGCGACGCCGCGGTGGGCGACCCCGTGGCGCGTGTCGCCGGGCTGCTCAAGCTGCAGTACAACAAGTCGCACCTGCAACACCAGAAGCCTGGACTTGTCGTGAGCGGCGGCGGCGACGGCGGCGCGGCGTCTGCGGACAACAACAGCAGCAGCAGCAGCAGTGGCAGCAGCAGCAGTGGCAGCAGCAGCGCCGTGGCTGCAACTACGCAGTCTGCCATGGCGGAGAGCATTGAAGACAAGCTGCTCACGCTGCAGGACCTCAACCCCGAGCAGCAGGCCGTCGTTGAGCTCGTCATGAAGGGCCACAACACTTACATCGGCGGCGGTGCCGGCACGGGTAAGTCGGTACTCCTGCGCGTCATCAAGCAGCAGCTCGTGCGCGAGGGTCTCGCGGTCGCGGTGACGGGCACCACCGGCATCGCCGGCTCGCAGATTGGCGGCTGCACGCTGCACCACTGTCTGGGCATCAACCTGCTGGGCGAGTTCACGCGCCGCAAGGACCTCGCCAGCTACGACGTCATCATCATCGACGAGGTGTCCATGCTGTCGCGCGAGCTGTTCGAGTCGCTCGAGGCGCACCTGCGCCGCGCCAACAACATCAACCTCCCCTTCGGCGGTGTGCAGATGATCTTGAGTGGCGACTTCCTGCAGCTCGGTGCGATCGACTCCCAGCCGCTCATCACGTCGAACACGTTCCGGCGCAACTTCGTGCAACTCAAACTGCACACGGTGGTGCGCCAGAACCGTGACCTGCGCTTTGCGACACAGCTGCAGCAGCTTCGGCGGGGTCTGGTGCCGCTCGACCTGCGTGACTCGATCCGGTTCATGTCTCGCGATGAGGTCGTAGCCGAGCAGCGGGCATCAGCGGCACTGCGCGCGCGGCAGCAGGCGCAGCTGGAGCAGGTGCTGCTGACCGCCTCGTCACTCCCTGTTGACCGCGACGGGGCATGTGAGGCAGCGGGGAAACCCGACGCACAGCAGGACGCTCCGGGCCCCGCTGCGGGGTCTGACGGCGAGGAGGATGAGCTGAGGAGGTCGGCGACGAACACGCCGGTGCAGTCCACACCGCCGTCGACCAGCAGCCCGAGGAGCAGCAGCGGGAGCAGCAACAGCGACGACGCTGTCTTCGTCGATGGCGCAGTGAACCTCCTGCCCACCAACCGCGAAGTCGATGCAACCAACGCGCAGCAGCTGGCGCGGCTGGGTGGCGAGCTCATCACGTACACGGCACAGATCTTGCCGCCCTCGCTCGTTGGCCACTGGTCGCCGACGTACGTGCTGCGCATTGTGGAACCCGCACGCCTGAACCTGAAGACGCTGGGGCTCGAGCTCACGCGTCACCTAGCCGCTTTCTACACGCACGGGCAGCGGGCATCGGCATCATCGCTGTCGTTGTCGATGGCTGCCACACATGCCACGCCGCCGCCCGCCGCATCGGGCTTCTCACTCGCAGGCGACGACTCCAGCCTCGGCGCGTCTTCCGGCTTGAGTGATGGCACCTGGCTGACGCACCCGGGCTCGAGCGACCGCAGCATCGTGCTGTATCCTCTCTTCCTCGACGCCCTCGCCCTGCGCGTGCGGCTGCCCATCACGATGGATCGCGAGGAGGCGCGTGCGTTTCTCGCCTACCTCGGCGAGCTCGACACCCACCTGCAGTCGCTGCGCTGCGGTGTGAGTGTGCGGGACGTGCTGACGCACGCGGACGGCATGCACACCGAGAGAGACGAGTACACGCTGTCCCAGTACGCCGAGCGCGCGCCCCTGGCCCGTCCGCTGGGGCTGAAGGTCGGGGCGCGCGTGATGCTGCGTACGAACCTTGCGCCCGGACTGGTGAACGGCAGTCTCGGCACCGTCGTCGCGTTCCGCCGGCTCGACATGGACCAGCTGCCGCGCTACATCGTTGGCAACGCGCAGCGCGAGACCTCGATTCAGCAGTACAGCGACTTTCTGCAGTACGAGCAGGGCTTCGACGTGCCGCTGGTGCCTGTGGTGGACTTCAACGGGCGACAGGAGGTCATCCCGCCCGTGACGCAGTACGTTGGTGGGCTGCCCAACACGCACCATTACAGCATGGGCATCATCGCCCTGCCGCTGTCGCTGGCGTACGCCTTCACGGTGCACAAGGTGCAGGGGCTGACGCTCGTGGG
>JASAOO010003295.1:2086-37625 GCA_030849075.1 Zelonia costaricensis | reverse complement strand
CCCCCCCTCACCGGCGACGTGAGCGCGCGCGCTTCTTGTCGTGCCGCATCGCCCCCCTCTCTCCTCCCCTCTTCTCCCCACCCGTCCTGAGCTGTAAAGCCGCAGCGCCCTTCTCTTCGTTCTCGTCGTTAACTGCACCTGTTTGTGCACTGTGTCGCGAGGGGAGCAACTCCTGCGGTGCTGCAGCCTCCTCCTCCTCCTCCTCTCCCCTCCCTTTCCCTCCCGTGTGCCACGCAACGGCTTCACCGCGCGGCGCCCTCCTCCTCCTCGTCCTTCCCCTGCTACATCCGTCCTCGCTTCTTCGTCAAGATCGTCTTCTCTTCCACGCACAGCGGTGACGCCTCGCAAAGCGGCAAAGCCAGACGGTGCTGCGAGTGCTGCTGACCCAGCGCGGTGCCACGACGCCGCCTGCCCACCACAGTCCTCGCGTGCGCTACTCGCCAAGGATCAGGCCTACACACACACACACTCAAGAAGAAGAGGCGCGCATCTGCCGACGTAGCCCCAAATACACATCCGCGACCACGCGCGCGCATACACCCAGAGTGGCTTGGCGCTTACCGGCTGGCACCCCGTTTTTTTGTTTGCCGCTTCCCTTGTGGGCGTGTAGGCGTGGGAGAGGACGAGAGGGAGACGGCGGTGTGCTGCTGTAGCTCGCGCTGGCACTGACCTGGACGCTCTTTTCCTTTTCGCGTGCCCTTGCCACCCCATCATCATCATCCCCCCACCCACCCGCTGCTACAAGCCTTGCATCGCCTCCTCCATCTCTGCTGTTCCCTCTCCCCCTCCACTTCCCCCACCCCCCCCGTCCCGCACACTGCCGTCCCACTCTCTCGTCAACTTCTCCGCGCAGCTACACACACTCCGCATCTATACAAGGAGGTGTCGTACCGAGGAGGTGGAGCAGCACACAAACACACACGTACGACAACACAGCTCAACTAGGCAGCATCCCACTGTTGCCGCCGCCGTCACTTTCAAAGCTTTACCACCTTCCCCCCTCCCCTTCACACCACCGCTGCGTTGCCTCCCTTCCCCTTGCTCTCTCTGTGTGTTCTTCTTCTTCGTCCGTTTTNCCCCCCCTGTTCCTCATCCCACCCTGTGTGTGTATTCCTCCCTTTCGCCGCAGTGCTTGCCAGCGTCATCATCAGTTGCCTGTCTGCGTGTCTGTGACTCGGCCTCGCGCCAACGCCGTCGCGTGCAGTGCCTCGTTGCTTCGCGTGTTCCTGCCGCCACTTCTTTTTTTCCCCAAACTTGTGTGTGTGTGTGTGGCGCGCGTCTGTCTATCTCTGTCTATCTCTGTGTGTGTTTGTGTTTGATTGTTTACCTGCCAGCGTGCAACCGTCCGCGGGCCGGCTCGCTGCCTTGCTCACGCCAACACGGGTTGAAATATTTCTTTCCTTCTTCTCCGTCCCCCCTCCTCCTTGCTATACCACCTACCACCCGCGCTGCCAGAGCACCCCGCCTGTAAGCGCCCCCCTTCCCCCACACATACACACACGAGAGAAGGTGCGTGCGTCAGTGTCAGACGTCGGCTCGTTTGCGAATCTACCCCCCTCCCCCCTCCCTCCACGTACCCCTTCCTCCTTCTCTTTCTCCTCCTCGTCAGGTCTCACCGTCTGCACGCCCGCGCTGAACGAGCCATGTTCTTCAACACCGACGCCGCTGACGCCTTCTACCTGCGCAGCAGCAGCAGCCCCTGCTTCGACGTCTCGGCTGACTTGCCCAACCCCACGCCGCGCTCCAGCGTCGCGCGGCGCTACAGCAGCGGCAGCGGGGCGGCCGCGTACACGGGGCACTCATACACACACGGAGGCAAAGTCGCCGAGGCGCCACCGCGCCACCCGACGTCGTACGCGATCGATCAGGATGGAGCGCAGCCATCGCCCGTCAACGCCCACCCGCGGTACAGCGGGGCCGACCTGCACCTGCCCTACGCCAACCGCCGCGCCACCGCACCGTCGCCCACCACGGGCTCCGGTGCGTGGGAGAGGGCCGACTACCTGCCTCGCCCCTACCGCCCCTCCTCCGCGGCAGGCTCGCCGTCCTCTGTGATGATGATGCACCGCGGCGAGCTGGCCAACGGACTTGCGGGCAGCAGCGCCGCGGGCACGAGTGCGCCGAACCTCTTCTTGCCGCCGCGGGCGAACGGGTACGGCGCAGGCGGCAGCGGCAGCGTTGCCGCGGTCCGCAACGCGGCCGGCCCTCCACCGATGCGGGCCGCAGCGGCTCCGCCGTCCAACGGGGCCCATCACCGCCCCGCCAGCGCACCCGCGAACGGCACCGGCGCACCCGCGAACGGCACCAGCACGACAGCGGCCGGCCAGCGCGTGCAGCGTGAGGCGCCCCGGCTGACGCACGCGGCGGCGTGGGCTGCAGACGTGCGCCTCCGCATCCCAGTGTCCAGCGAAGGCAGCGCGGCAGCTGCCGCTGCTGCGGTGCCGCCGCCGATCCCGCGCCGTGCCACGCCTGAGGTCGCCCCCGCGGCCTCGCACGCGCGGCCCCACCTCCCCCCGACCCCGGTGCGGGTGCATGGCGAGGCCGCTCCCTATTCGAATGGGACGAGCAACGGGGCGCTGACGGGCGGCTACGCCCCCGCCGCCGGTGCCGTGCGGATGGACGACGACGAGGATGCGGCCGACGGCGAGGTGGCCACGCCGTGGTGGACGGTCGACATCGTGGTGACCGCTGCACTGGACGGCGTCGACGCCGCCGACGCCGACGCGTTGCTGCAGTCGCAGTCGGAGATGCGCCTGCTGCGCTCCACTTCGTGCCGCGCCCCGGTGCTGCCCGCCAACGCCACGGCTGACGTGGCGTGGGACATGGTCAAGTCGTTCCTGCGCTGTGTTGCGCTGACCTCTGCCACCGGTGGCACGCCGCCCTGCACCCCGCGGGCGTACTTCTACTTCGACACCGACTTCAACCAGTACGCGCACCTCACCGCTGACACGCTGCCTCTGGCCAGCACCCTGTTCCGCGTTGTGATGGTGACCGCCGCGCCTGCCGAGGCACCCGTGGAGCCGGCAGTGCACACAGCGGCCAGCGCGGTGTGGACGCACTCCGCGTATTCCGCTGGCCGCGCCGCCACCCCGAACGAGGAGCGCGCGGTTTCAGCGACCGCCATCAGCCCACCGGGCTTTGTGCCCAGCCGCAGCGTTGACAGCGCCGCGTCGCCACGGCCGCCGAGCGGCCACCGTGCCTCCACCCCGCGTACCGCCGGCCTGCGCCCCACCTCGCAACAATGGCACGGCTGGTCCGCTGAGCTGCCCGCTCCGCTGCCGGCGGCCCCGGCGCCACCAGGCCGCGTCTCCCCGTACGATCGGTCACTGTCGTACCCCGAGCAGGCCCCGCCGCCGCACCCGCGCCACCCCCGCCGCGCGAGCGGGGCGGGGATGCCGCTGCCCGGCCACGAGTCGCCGCCCCACCGCCAGCACCCGCGTCCGACCGGCATGATCCTGTCCTACGAGGGTGAGGCCAACCTCGACGACGCCGACGCCGAGGACCTGCGGCTGCGCATGTACGCCGCTGCGGAGGCGGCTGACCGCGAGGCGGCGCGGCGCACATATGACGCGTACGGCGCCGGCGACGCACACGCTGCACGGACGGCGGCGGCCCCGCACTACGCCGCGTACGATCGCGACTACGCCTACGGCACGCCGGCCGAGCACCTGAACAGACACGCGACCGGCTTGATCGATGACGACTACGACGAGGCTGCTGAGAGCGCCATGCGGGCCGCCGCACTGCGGGCAGCCGAGGCAGCGGCATACTTCCCGCACGAGTACTACCCGCCGTACCGCACCGACTACGACGCACCCGCTGGCGCGGCTGGGATGAGCAACGGCGTTGATCGTCTGCACCGCCTCCGCAACGTTCCGCCAACGAGGGACTCGGCGACGCGACCGCCACCGCCCGCGGTGCGAGAAGTGCTGTACGCCCCCGCCGGGCACCGCGGCAGCGAGGGCTGCGCAACCCCCGTGCGACCACCCATGGCGCCGTCGCGAGGGCCGTGGTCGCGCGCTGCCCCCGACCACGGCGAGTACGCACTCCACCGCATGCCCCCGCCGCCCGCGCAAGTTGCCTATCTTCCACCACCACCGCCACCGCTGCAGCAGCCCGAGCCGGACGTGCAGCGCTTCTTCGATGACCCTTTCATGCAGCGCCGCGTGGTCAGCTCATTCGCGCAGGCCACGCCCGCGCCACCGCCGCCCCGGGGTGGGGACGGGCACGCGAACGGCCGCCCACACCACTACGCCACGAGCCCATCGCGTCCCGTCGCCGTCCCCGTGCCGGCCCCGCCGGCGTACCCCTCGCACGACTCATACCGCTCCACCGCGCACCCGTACTTCGCACACCCCACACCTGCTCCTGCCGCCGTATTCACTGCCCCGTCCCACGCCGGCGAGGCCCGTGACGGGCGTGGCAGCGGGGCTGGCGCACTTGACAAGGCCCAGCGGGACGCACTCGACGCGCTTCTCCAGCGGTCCGCGCAGGCACGCGAGCAGTCGCAGCAGCAGCAGCAGCAGTTGCAGGGGTCTACACCCTCCTCGGCGCTCGCCTCCTTGATGCAGCAGCCGCACTCCTCCTCGCCGACGTACAGCGTGGTTGCAGTGGCGGCCCCGGCAGCTGGCACCGCGCTGCAGACCACTGAACCGCGACCCACCTCCATCTCCGCCCAGCCGCCGCCGCCGCCGCCTCCCGCTGAGCCGGTGGCCCATACCACCGCGGCGTCAGCCACTGCCGCTTCTCCGGTGCCTGCTGATGCTGCCGTCGACGCTGCTCCAGCTACTGTCTCCGATGAGGTGGAGAAGGTGGAGGAGGGAGTGGCAGCTCCGGGCTGCGATGAGTACCAGGACGACGACGAGCATGACAGCGACGCCGGAGACGAGGCCGGCGTTGTGGCGGCACTGCCCGAGTCGCGCAGTCCGGCCGCCATCACGCCAGACGCCCCCTCCGCGGCGCCGTCGCTGACCGCGTCCCTGCCCCCCGCCGAGGAGGGCGGCGGCGATGTCGAGGTGGCCGAGTCGGCGCAGACGGAGGTGGACGTGCGCGGGGACGGCGAGGCGGAGAAGACAGTGGCAGCCGCGGTGCACGAGGAGTCGGCGATGCAGCTGGAGGCGCCGGAGGAGGAGGCCCACGAGGCCACCCCGCTGCCCTCGCCGCCGCGCGAGCCGGAAGAGAAGGTGGACGCCGCCGCGGTGGAGTCGCCGCCGTCTCAGCCCTTGCCAGAGGCAGAGCCACCCGCGGACTCCGCGGACCCCAGTGCTGCCGAGACGGAGCGGGACGTGCCGGTCGACGTGGATGAGCACGAGGTGCCACACCACTTCGACGACGAAGGCGCCGAGGCCGCGACGTACCCGCTGGAGCCGGAGGACCCACAGACGGCGGCCGCGCCGACGACCACGGCCGCAGTCGACTCGGCCCTTGCGTCTTCGGTGGCGGACGATGCCGACGACGCCGCTGAGGCCTCCGTGCCGTCGCCGACGACGGCATCCCCCGAGCTGGACGCACCGGTGGAAGAGGCCGCGCAGGATGCGCCGGCGCCGGACTCCGCCGAGGTTGAGGAGCCGCCGGCGCCGCAGCCCGCCGCCGCGGTCGAAAACTCCGTGTCGGTCGCCGCGCCCACCATGGACTCACCGGAGCTGGAGGCGGTGCCGCAGGCGTCGCTGCTGACACGCATGCCGAGCGGGACTTCCGTCAAGCCGGCCATTACTGCGGTGAAGGAGGGGTGCATCGGCGCCGACTCCGCCCCCGCCTCGGCGGTGATACCGCTTTCCGCAGAGATGCAGCAGGAGGGCTCCCCGACGATGGCGTCCCCCGAGCTGGAGGAGCTCGAGCAGGACGACGTCCTCGAGCATGCGCTGGCCACTCTGCAGGCCAAGGAGCACGACGAGCTCGCGTCGGAGGCGCCGACGGAGGCGCGAACCACACCGCCGAGCGGCGACGTGGCGGCCACGGCGGCGTCCGACCTGGACGACTCGACAAACGCGACGGCACGGCCGGCAATCAGCAGGAGTGCTGACGACAACTCGCACGGCCCCCTCGACGGGGGTGTGGAGTCGAGCAGCCCCTTGCAGCCGGACTCCAACGAGGACGACGGGGACGGCGCGATGCTCGGGGGCAGCAAGACGGCCACGCCCGGCACGGTCGCCCAGGAGGACCTGAGCAACTCCTCGAGCCCCCCGCAGCCCCAGGACGGGGGGGCGGAGGCGGAGGGCCGCGCAAACAGCGAGCAGCGCACCGCCCTGCCGGAGCGCGAGGACGAGGACCCCTCCAGCGCCGCCACGGAGGAGCACACACAGGCTCCGCTGTCCGAGGGCACCACGCAGGCCACCGTCGTGACGCCCGGGACGGAGCCGACGCCGCCCTCCGTCGTCGCGGCCGCCGACGTCGTGCCGGCTCCGGTGATGGCGGTGGCGACGGAGAAGGAGAAGAAGGAGGACCCGGACGCACCGCCGCAGGTGCTGCACCACCGCGCCGCGGCCGCAGCGGCGGCCGCAGCGGCCAACGGCTTCTATGGGCTCTGGGAGGAGTCCGTCACGGAGGACGGCACGGTGGATGGGGAGGAGGCCGGCACGGGCCACGACCACGACCACCACGATGATGACCACCACCGCCGCCATCAGGCAAGCTTCGCAGAGCTGGAGGAGCGCGAGCACGAGCGTGACAGCAACGCTGGAGGCGGGGACGGTGTCGGCAGCGCTGAGGTTAGTGGCGGCGGGGTGAGCGGTGGCGCGGATGGCAGCGAGCACGACCACCCGACCGACGCGGTGGCGGTCCACGCCGGCGCGGAGGAGCCGCTGCCGCACCACCACCACCACCACCACCTGAGCACCACGTCGGTGACCCCCACAACGGCCACCTCGGCCACCACGCAGTGCGACGACGACGGCGCCGTCGACGTGCCGATTGACGTCTTCCGGGACTCTCTCTCCCTCACCCACACCCCCACCCTCACCCGCCGCGGCGATGGCCGGGACGAGGACACGTCGGTGGCCGCCACCGCGAGCCTGGAAGACCCGCAGGACATGCTTGCCCACACCACCGGCTCCGACGCGAGGCTGCCGCACGTGCCGCGGCGGGTGCTGCCAAGCACCAACCGCGACGCTGCTGCGAGCACCATCGAGCCAATGCCGCTGGCCGCGCACCACGTCGCTGCCGTCTCGGTTGCTGTGGCCGCGGCGGCCGCGGCTGCACCGGCGCCAACGGAAGAGGAGGACATTAAGACTGTGCCGAGTCCGGCCGCGGACACGGAGCTGCCGCTGGTGCCGGCTGCCGAGGCGGACCTGGAGGAGTCAGGCGACGCCGAGGAAGACCGGCACTTCTCGGACGCCATGATCGCTGCCGAGGCTGCCGTGGACGATGACGAGGCTCGCGGTGCGCTGTGCAGCAGTGCGGCCAGCCAGGTGGAGGGCCCGGTGGCCCCGCTGCCGGACGTGGACGCGGACGTGGACGTCATTGCGAACGTGACGGGCCCCACGACGACGCCGGCCTCGCAAGTGGAGGCGGCGTACGGGTCGCTGCAACCTTCGCTCCCCGCAACGCCGGTGACAGTGCTGGGGGAGGGGCAGTCGTCCGGCATGCCGCTTACCCTCTCGCAGCAGCAGATGGACACGCCGATGTCGATGGGCTCGTCGATGCCGCCGTCGCCGCCGCGGAACGACACGGCGCTCAAGAAGACGATGGTCCTCCTTGGCTTCCCTGGATCCGCGTGGGAGTTCATCATGACGCACCACTACGAGCCCATGCACGAGGCCTTCACCAACGACGCGGCGGACGCGGCGAACGTGACGGTGGACGCGATTCAAGACGTGCGGTACAGCAAGGGCAGCTTGATGGTGGACCTGTACGTGTTGCACCCGGCGCACATCAGCGAGACCTTCATTCGGGACCAGATGTCCAACTATTCGTACCCGCAGCTGTGGGCGATCTATGAAGTGAAGAAGCGGGAGCGCAAGCAGCTGCTGCACGGCCACGGCCACGGCACCAGCGTTGCGGGCGCCATGTCGCAGCAGTCGATGCCTCTCCCACCCACGCCAGCCCTTTCCTCACAGGAGGAGGTCGGGTGGGCCGCGACGTAGTGAAGCAGCCAAAGCGCGAAGGAGCACGAGAAGCGTGTCGACGCGCGCTTGTGTGTGTGTTTGTGTGTGTGTGTGTGTCTTGCACATGAATGAACCTCGGTGTGCCCTTGCAGATGGTGTGGCTTTCCTCTTTCTTCTTCTTACCGTGCCTCGCCTCCACGCTCGGGATGCCCTCACTCACTACGGTTGCCCCGCCCGGCCGGCACTACTGTCTGCGCCTCTCTCCCCCACCTCCTCTTCCTCCCTGCCCCCCCCCCTGCCCTGTTCCCTGCGTTGAGACGTGACAGGGCATCGCGGGGGGACGGCGGTTGGGGGGGGGGGCGGAGTGCCGCGAGTTCGCTTTAGCCCATCTTGCTTGCTTCTCTTCTTCTGTCCTCGTTCAAGGATCTACTGCCTTGTACTCCCCTTCTCTCGCTGCGTGGCCTCGTATGTGTCTGCTCGTGCGGCTTCTCCTGGTTTTCCTCTGTCGCTTTCCGTCAGACATCGATACCCATGTCTGTGTGTGTGTGTGTGTGCGTGTGTTTAAACAGGTGCTGGGCAAATGGCTTCTTTGTTGTTGCTGTTTAGGTGCAGTCTGTGAGGCTGTTGCTGCGGCGTACGCTTGCGAAGTGCGCCAGCTTGTTGAGTCACGAAAGGAGAGCGGAGGAAGAAGTAAAAGAATGGGCGGGATGGGGGGGGGCGGAGGGGGGCGTATAGTGAGATGCGGAGGCAAGTGGAAGAGAAGGTAAGAGCCGTCGGACATACACAGGATGGACACCCCGTCTGCCGTCAGCCCTCCTTCTTCTCCCTTCAAACCCCCTAACCCTTTCTCACTCGTCTCCACCCACCGCCTCGAGTGGCCGCTACCTCTGAACGCCTCCCTGTCACACAACTCTCCGTCCCTGCCTCTCCACCTCTGTCGGGAGTCGTGGGTGAGGGGAGTGAAGGGGGGGGTAAGGGAGGGGCGTGCCTTTTATGTACGTTCACATGTAGATGTCTGTGTGCGCCTCGTGAGGCGGGGCTGTCTTGAATTGCTGTTTTCTCTCTTGCATGTTCTGCTTTAATGCGAGTGTGCCTCAAGCAGCGCGCGGTCGGGTGAAGGAGAAAGGAGGAGTCCCTCGCCCTCTTCTGTTCTCGAGGTGCCCTTCTTGCGGATTTCTTGTCGCTTGTTTGCACAGATGGGCCTCGAGTGGCGCTGCGGGAGAGAGCGCCGGGCCCGGCACTGACACCGACGAGGAACGACGGGTGAGATGGGGATGCGCATGGCGAGGGCGTATCGTTTGGCCGAGTCCCATCTCGACTCTCACTCTCCACTGTTACCTCCCTCCCTCCCCCCACCTTTCGCCTCCTGCCTCGTTGCCGGCGCCTCGTTGTCTCCCTAGAATCCTCTCCCAAGTCGCCCTCCCCCTTCACTCTCGCTGATGTCTGTCCCACGGCTCGATCACGCTTCGGGTAGCCAGGTCAACCCCCGCCCCTCCCGTCCAACGCCTCCTCTTTCCCTCCCACCCTATCTCGCGGTGTAACCTGTGGGTTGACGCCCCCCTCTTCCTGCCCCCCAAAACCTGTCGGTGGGCGCGGCCGCGCATGTCTCTGCCGTGACGCATCTGACGTCGACGCTGCACCCACTTTCTCACTTTTCTGTTTGTGCTGCCGTGGATATGTCTTTCCTCCGTGCGGGCCACGTCACTGGCGACCCGCTTTTCCCGCCCCTCCTTCCTTTCTCCTCGCCTCTGCCTTTACCTGCCCTGTGATAAGCCGGAGTGCACGTCGAGCACAGAGCGGCGCAGTGAGGAATGGGACGCGGCGTTCAGCTGCTCCACCCTCCCCCTCCCCCCAATTGGGCATGTGCGCTCTGGATGTTGTGTGAGCGAAGAAGCCCTTCGTTTTCTATGTGTGTGTGTGTGTTCGGTTTTGTGTTACGGGTGCAACGTTCCGTGTGCATTTGTGCTCCTTTGATTGGATGCTGTTGTCCTGTGTGCTCCGTTGGCGCGAGGGGGGGGGGCATCGACGATGCCGTCGCTGCCGGGGGGGAGGGCAGGTCGCATGTCCCCCGGTCCCCTTGTGCGCTGGTGGGTGGGCGCGGGCGCGGGGGGGGGGGGTTGGAGCGGCCAAAGATGTGAAAGAACGACGGCTGTGGGCATCAGTGCTGTGAAGTTTGCGTCTCCTGCATTTTCTCAAAGCACTTCTCCTCCCCCGCACCAGCTAGTCTCCCACTTCTATGGCTCGTATGTGTGTGTGTGTGTGTGCAGGTGTGCGGAGGGTTGTGCAGCTGCGTTGCCTGGCGTGCATATACGTCCTTTCTCGGGTAGCCTTGCTCTGCTGGGGGCATGTGTGGGCGTGTGTGTAAGGGTTCAATGTGCGGGTGTGCGTGTGTGTGTGTTGACTTGTGTGTCTGTGTGTGTGTGACCTGCTTGGTGTCCTCCCTTTTCTTTTTCGTTTTGTTGTGTTTTCCCCCCCTCCCGGCCCTGCCGCTTCCTGTCTGGCGTCTCACGTCGCACCCCTGCCTCTGTCTCGTGCGGTTGACCGCTCTACGACGCTGCGTCTTTATCCATTCTCGCTCTCTATATCTTCCGTGTTGGTGTGAGTGCACTCTGATGCTGCCTGCACCTCACCGCCCCGCACTCCCTCGTGGACGAGTATCTCTGTGTGTGTGTGTGATAGTGCAGGAGTCGCTCGATGAAGAACGTAGCAACAGTGGAGAGGATACCACTTCCACACAGATGTGTGTGGCGGTCTCCGGTGAACCTGCACATCTTTACGGGTCCACGCCGGCAGAGTGACGTGGGGAGGGTTTGGGGCGTAGCCAACGATCGCACGGTGCACCGTGGCTGTTGCACGCGAGGCTACTTGCCATCTTCACGCATCGGATGCTGTGAGGTGCCGTCCATTCCCCCCCCCCCCCCCGCGCAACTCAGGTCACACGCGTCACCACCGTCCCACCCCCCCCCTCCTCCTCCACGACAAAAACGTCTGGGGAGGGGAGGACACTATGCCGTGGAAGCACGGCGTATCTCTGACGTGTCCTTCCCGGAATGCACGCCGGCGTGTGTGGCTGCTGAGCCACGCCCCACCACCCCCCTCACCCTGCCTCTTCTCTCCCACTCATCCCACTCAATGCGCCGCATCATGCATCCGTTCTCCCCGCACACCTCCACGTTCCATTTGACCTGCTGTCACGGCAACGTGCAGTCTGTGCCCCTCATCTCTCCTCCTCACCCCCCATTCCCGAAGGGAGAAGACGACTACTAACGCACACGCACACACCGAACACTCACGCTGATCGCCACAAGAGGCGCACGCGACGCGCTCGCACATATACACACGTGAGCGGGGTTGTACATAGCTCTTTTCCTTATCTCTGTTCCTCTTCCGCATCGCCCTCGTGCCGTGCGTGCAGCAGGCGCTGGTCCCTCCCCCCCTCCCCCCGCCCCGCAGCACCACCACAACTTCTTTAGGCACCCGTTCGTTCGTTCTTCCCCCGTCTTCCTCTGAGGCTCGCCACCGCGTTCCTCTCTACCTCCCTCCACACACCACCCCCGCTCACGCACAGACGCACACGTGAATGATCCCCACCTTGTCAGGGGGGCAAGGTTCACGGCCCATGCACGCACCGGCACCCCCGCCGCCACGATGCAGCAGCGCCGCCGCCCAACCGCCCACACCGGTTTTCGCGCCGCAACCGCCGGGCAGCTACCCCGGAGTGGGGAAGGGCCGCTTTCCCGCGTCCACCGCAGCACCGTGCGCCGCCGCCGCCGTCACTGCCGTCTGCCCGGCACGCCCGCCGACAACCTTGGCAGACGCTGCGGCCAGTGCCTCACCGGAGCCCTCGCGTGCGGTGGCGCTGCACCAGTCCTCCACCGCCGCGGCGCCTCAGCGATTTCAGCAGCCGTTCTTGGGCCGCACGATGCTGACCCGCGTCGCCAGCGGCACGTTGGCTGCCACGCGGCAGTCCGAGTGGTACCACCCCCTGCAGGCCCTCGCAGCGCAGCAGGCAAGCGCCGCCGCAGCCTACACACCCTTCACCACCGTCAAGGCGGAGGCTGAGGCCGCCCTGCGCGCGCAGCGGGCCGTGGCCGCCATGCGCCTCGGCCACGAAACCAGCGACGAGGGCAGTACGACACCGGCGGCTCTCATGGACGCGTCGACACCGCACACCGCATCCTCGGCGCACTACACGACGCTGGCGCACGCGCGGCTCATGCCGTACTCGGCCGCGGCCCAGGAGGCCGCTGCCGCAACGCCAAACGGCGCCACCACTGCCGCGGCTGGGCAGCCCGCCAGGCAGCAACCTCTTTCCGACGCGGACCGCAGCGGCAGGCAAGCCCCGTCGGCTGCCGTGCTGCCCGCACGCCCAGACCTGCTCCGTCCGTCGCAGCACCATCGCGCCGTTGTCGCCACGCAACCGGCGCCTCGTGCCACGACTGCCACTGCCCCCACTGCCGCGGGTGTGCTGCTGCCCCATCTGCCGCGGCTACACACGTCGGCAGAGGCGGAGTCCACAGAGTGCATCCCTGGGCACTACGCCCGCCTCGAGCAACTTTTGAGGGGCTACCGCGGCGCAGACACGGTAGACAGCCACGAGACCATCTCGTATGCGACACCTAGGGCCCTCAGCGCACAGCCCCCGTCGGCCACACAGTTGTACGACGAGTGGGTTGCACAGGCCGAGCCGCAGGCCGTCACGCGCCCGCCCGCGTCGTTGCCACTCCAGCCGGCGCCAATCTCTGAGCTGGTCTCCAGTCGCTCCCTGCCGCGCGCCCCGAGTCATCCACCGCGGCTTTCGGGCCGTAGCACCTCCCCGGCGCGCTCCTCGGCGCCCACCTCGGCGGCGGCCGGGACCCCGCTCACGTGCACGCACGACAGCTTCCGCACGTATCTCGCGACGCGCGTCCAACAGCACCAGCGGCAAGCCCAATGTCCGTCCCTCTTCCCCGCACAGCTCCCCGGTGGCCCGGCGGACTCGGGCAGCTTCCTCCCGTCCTACGCGGGTGACGAGACCCGCTTCCAGCGCCACT
Source organism: Zelonia costaricensis (assembly GCA_030849075.1). Classification (NCBI taxonomy): domain Eukaryota; phylum Euglenozoa; class Kinetoplastea; order Trypanosomatida; family Trypanosomatidae; genus Zelonia; species Zelonia costaricensis. The sequence continues at coordinate 24,550 of JASAOO010003295.1, read as the reverse complement.
TCAAGCAACTCGTTGAGCCTTACATACGCAACCTCGTGCACCACGAGCAACAACAGCGTGCTCACGTCATGGCCGAGGCCCACCGGGCGCTGGCCATCGTCCACGCCCTTCATGCGCGCTACTGCGAGTACGTGCAGCTGTCCGCACGAAAAGAAGCCGCACTCGCTGCAACCGAGAAGTGCCTGCCACAGTGCCTCCGCGAGCTCTACGTCACAGAGGGCGTCGCCCCCCTCGCCATCGAGGCCGGCCCGGCAGTCAAGGACGCACCGGCGCACCACGCAAGCGGCGAACAGGACGCGCCCTCTTACCTCTCTCCCGAAGTCGCCGAACACACCGCAGAGCCGCAGCACACCGCCACACTGCCACGGGACGAGACAGCGCCGGAGCATGACGTTGACTGTCAAGCGCCGCCCACACCCCTTGGTACGCTCCACCACCTACCTGAGCCTGCATCGAGCCACGCAACGCTGAGCGACTCCATCGACGAGAGGTCTGTCAGCAGTCACGCAGTCGGCATCGGCGCACTGCAGCGCAAGACTTCCACCATGCTGGAGCAGAGCGTGCAGTCGACGCACTCGGCCAAGGCTGCCACGCCGCGCAAGGCATCGGAGGTGCTGGAGCAGAGCGTGCAGTCGACGCACTCCGCCAAGGCTGCCACGCCGCACAAGGCATCGGAGGTGCTGGAGCAGAGCGTGCAGTCGACGCACTCGGCCAAGGCTGCCACGCCACGCAAGGCATCGGAGGTGCTGGTGCAGGATGTGGTCGCAGTAGAATGTGCGAATGAGATCGGTGCTGTGCAGAAGACGTCGCACAGCATGGGGGGTACTGGGAAGTCGGTGCCTCTGGTGGACGGTGGCGAGTCAGTTGGTCGGTATTCAGAGCTCATCGGGGATGACGCGGAGACCGCGTCGCAGCACTCGTCAGGTTGTTCGTCGGCGCGGAAGCGGCCGTCACGCGATGATACCATCGACAGCAAAGATATCAGTGGTTCACGCGGTGGGGACGAGTCGCGAGATGTAGAGGCCGATGCGGGTGCGGGTACGGGGGTGCGTGTTGCAAAAACACCACGAGCGCGGCTGCACACGGCGGCGATGTCCAGCGATCGATTGAGCTTCATTGTCGTTGCTGATTCCGCGTGCAGCGTTGCGGAATCACCCGCGGAGGCGGACGGCGCGGACGGCGGCGAGGCGGACAACAAAGCTGCCCAGAGTGTGCGGAGCAGTCCCTTCGAGAATTCATCTGGCGTTAGTGACGCCGCCGCGGTGACGGGCTACCGCTGCGGCTTGCCGGAGGTCTTCCTGAACCAAGAGGGGTCTGTGGTCCTCGTTCGGGCTCGCTTTCCTGACATGACGCTGGACGAGGCCGGCGACGTCACCGACGTGGGTGAGTACTTTACGGAGTGCTGCGGGTTGCGGCGTGGGGTGGTGACCACGAGCGAGCACCTCGTCACGGCACCCAAGTGGCGCCGGCTCCTCCTCACTTTCGCCACGCGCATCCGCGACCTTGTGATCGCCGATGTGTGCGCTACTCTCGAGTGCGCCCCGGCGTGCGTGCGCAATGTGAGTCTGTACGCCGCGGGCGCCGAGGCGGCGACCGCCGGGGACGACGCCACTGCGTGGAACCGCGAGGACGATGTGCTGTGCATCACCACGGACGTGGTGCAGGAGGCCACGGTCGCCGAGCACCCGCTCGGTGGCGTGCAGTTTCTGCTGGACGAGTGCACCTTCCCGTACCTGCAACAGTGGCACCGCAGTCGGGCGGAGATGCAGCGCATTCGCGAGAGCGCCGCGCACAGCGCCCGATCCACGCCGTCCGCGCTGGCGCGTCTGCTGGCGGAGGTGGACGACGAGGTGGGCCACACACGCGGGGCGGAGCTGCCGCTGTGGGCGTACGCGACTACAGATGCCGCAGCAGTGCCGGTGTGCCGACCGCTGCCGGTGAAGCCGCGACTGCCGTCCGCGCGCGTCTCATACGCGCCGGAGTGGAAGAGCGAAGATTCAAGCGAGGAGTCGCTGGACGAGTTGCCGCGGGAGAGGACGCTGCCCGGGATCGGCGGGTCGGGTGCCGCGTGGGCGACGGGAGGCTTCCTGCGCGATGACAAGCTGAACCCTAACATGCCGATGCTGCCGCCTGGAACGCGGCCTCTTCCCCCAATGCCCAAGGCTTTGCAGCAGCAGCAGCAGCAGCAGCAACAGCGCCTGCAACCGCTGGGGCCGATGCAGGCTCTGCGCACCATGCCGCTGCAGGTGGCCACTCCTTCCCGCATCGAGGAGATCATGATGCAGGAGAAGGAGCGCGCACGTGCCTCGGTCGCCTCCAACCCATCCACGACGACCTCAACGGTGCCCACAGAAACACTGACGCTGACTTCCGGCCGCATCGACATCGAGGGCCTGCACAAGGACGCCGCCGCAGCCAAGGTGAAGCCGAAGGGTCTGTTCTCCTCCTGGAAGCGTAACGCGAAGCCGTGACCGGAACCTTCCTGGCAGCGAGAGGCCTGCCTCGTCCTTGCCGCGGAGCGACGCCGCTCCGTCCGACTGCCGCGTGTTTCTCTTCTTTCCTGTTTGCTTGTTTGCGTTGTTGTTGTTTGTTTGGAACCCGAATGGCCCGTGTGGAAGGGGGCCTCAATCATCGAATCTGCCAGCGATGGTAGCGCCGACTTCGCGGCGACGCGAAGTCGACACGCACGTAGGTGTGTGTGTCATGTGTGTGTCATGTGTGTGTGTCGCCACGGCTGGAACTGGGAACTTGGAAACGAAGATGTATAGCGGGCCAGACCCGTCAGCTCGATGTGTTTGTGTTTGTGTGTGTGTGTGTGTCAAATGCTGTTTTCTTTTCTTGTCCTCTGATCGTGCGTGCACTCACCCTGCAGGGTGAGATCGTATAGCTGAGATGGAAGGTGACAAGGACGTGTCCGCCGGTTCTCTGGGAATCCTGGAAGGGGAGGAGCGCCTGGCATTGTCGCGCGCTCTGACTTGTGTTTCTTCTTTTTTTTGTTCTTGTTTGAGTTGTTGTTGTCGTTGTCGGTGCCGACGAGTGGCCCCAACGTCCCCCTTTTATGCTTGTGTGTATCTCTTCCCTCGTGATCCCTGATGCCAAACCTTGTTTCTCTTCCACGTGTTCACGGACGAGTGTGTGCGTGCGTGTCTGTGTGCTTTCCCATAGCGCCACTCAGTGACCCTTCGGTATGGGACACTGGTTTGTTTTCCCCCTTCTCGTACTATCGCCGCCCGCTGCGCTGTGGCGGCGCTCCGGCGGCTGTGCGATTTTCGGGTGTCCCTTTGCAGCCCCCCCCCCCTCCCCCGGCGTCCACGCNCTTCTCGTACTATCGCCGCCCGCTGCGCTGTGGCGGCGCTCCGGCGGCTGTGCGATTTTCGGGTGTCCCTTTGCAGCCCCCCCCCCTCCCCCGGCGTCCACGCGTTGAAGCGTGTTTTCTGTTTTTGTTATTTGGTTTCTCTGTGATCACGTCGCGGCGGGCTTCTCGGCACTGCGCGCTCCGCGTGCCAATTTGCGATGTGAGCCAGGATAGACACACATACACACACACACACCTTGTATGTGCGGTCGGAGACGTCCAGCACTCTTCCCCCCCCCTTCCGCCACGCCACGCCACGCCGAAACCTCTCCTTTTTATCTGTTTCACCCTTTCCTTTACTTTCCTTACGCGAATCCTCCCCCCAACACACGCGCGCACGAACGCCGCCGGGTGGTGAAGGCGATGACGGCGTGTGTCGGGTGCGACCCGTCTGGGTCGCGCCTCACAACCTCCCATTTTTTGGTATGGTTGCACACAGAGCCCACGAAAGCGAGAGGCGGTGAGACAGCGACCGAGTGCGTCTCGCGAGTGGTGCGGCTGTGGTGTTGACAAGTCCAACACTTTCCTCTCTTCTGTGTTCCCCCACCCTCAAGCCTCACACACCGTTTGTCTTTCTCTTGTCTTCCCTGAGCACACGGTGGGGGAGGGGGAGGGGGCGGAGAGTCCACCTCAGACAGCCGTGTCAGAGGTGCCGTGCGTGTGTACGTTGGTGCCTCTCTGTGCGGGTTGACGGGAGTTTGGATAGGGTGGGGAGTGGCGAAGGCCTCCGCGTCGTCGTGCGCTCCTTTCTCTGTTCGGCACTGCTGCGTTGTGCCCTTCTTCTGGTTCTTTTTCTCAACCTCAAGCCCGCGCGCTCCTGCATTCATATCTACGCGCCGCAGCGGAAGAGGAGGAGGAGGGGGGTGGGGTGGGGTGGAGGGGGGCGAGGAGCTGTGCACTTCTGCACGGTCGAGTGCCGCCTGGGCTCTTTTACTTGTGTTGCTTCCCCCGTTTTGGCGATTGTTGTTGGGGAGGATCTCTTTGCGGCTTCCCCCTTCCCCCCCCCCAGTGTTCGCGCGTCTTCTTGTCCGCCACGGGTGTTGTGGGCGAAGCTGTCTCAGCTGGCGTCAGCCACGGATCCACGGCGTCCCCCCCCCCCCGTTACTCCTTTTTTCTTCTCCACCCCGCCCCTTTCTGTGGAAGTGGGTACGTCTGCGTGTCTGTGCGTGTGTGTGTGTGTGTGTGTCAGCTTCTCGAAAGGAGGCGGTTTCTCTCATGGCGGTACGCGACCCGCGCTTCTTGCGCCTGCATCATGTTGTCGGGCTTGATGTTGCTCTCACTCTGTCCTCGTATGTAGGCCGTGTGTTGCTCACCTTGTGCCGAACTCCCTTCCCATTCGCACGCACCTCCGTCACCGAGAGCGCATTCGAACGTGCGTAGCGTGTGTGCAGCTCACCGCGCAGCTGCCACGTCTCCATGACGCAGCGTACGAGGGCAGTGCGCATGATCGGGGAAATGAAGGCGGAGTATCGCCTCCGCCTCGCACCTCCTCTCGCCTTGAACGACGTGTACGCCCACGGCGTCCCTGCACAACCACCGGTAGTGTAGCTGCGCAGCAGGTCTTATGCAGGGAAGGCGGCACATGTCTGTACGCGCATCTCTCCAAGTCTCTCGCGTCGATATTGCCTCCTCTCTCTCTCGGTGGTTCCGCTTCATCACCATCACAGCGCACCACGCAACGTACGCTCAGGTGCGTGCCGCCGCAAGTGTTGCGGCCCTTCATCCGCGCTACCCTTGGCATTCGGCTCCGTCTCCCCTTTCATCCCCCCGAGTACACTACCGACAGATCTGCGTTCACGCGGTCTCTGCGCGGCCTGCAGGTTGCGTGCGCAAGGGCCCCCTTTGCGTTATGCTCGCACACATACACACATACACACATACACAAACACACAAACACACACACACACACACACACACTGATTTATCGGGCGTGCGCAGCGACACGGCGCCGCCACCACGCATCGTACAGCGTGCAGAGTGCAGCGGGGACATCGGACGCGTTCACCCATAGAGGCGTGAAAAGAGAAGAAAAAGGGGGAGTTGCGGCGTTGGAAGGGTGTGTTTCTGTGTGTGCACCGAGGCGTCGCCGGCTCCGTGCGTGCCGCCACTCTTTGACTCTACGTTACACGCACGTACTCGGCCTTGACCCACAAAGCTAACGCAAACGCACCCTCCCCTTTCGTGCGGCGCCGTCATGCGGTCTCGTCGGCAGGCGGCTGCAGAGGCCGTCAGCGTCCTCGGCATGGACCCGTGGAAGGACGACCGGGTGCGCGACTTCGTCGCCATCAACACCATTCAGCGGCTCCGCGCCTACCACCTGCCAGCCGGCGCGCAGATGCCAGACGTGGAGGAGGTCAACACCGCGCGCGCCCTCAACCTCCTGCTGATCTCGCGCGCCGAGCCCGACTACCGGCCGTGCTGCGGAGAGCAGCCGCCCTCGCGCGCGCTGCTGCGGGCGCGGCGGCGCGCCAAAGCCAAGCGAGAGCAACACGAACAGGGTGCACCGCTCGTCGCTGACGCCGCAGCGGGCGCCCCGTCTTCGAGTCGCTCCGCCTCGGCGTCCACCTCTGCGTCGTCTGTGTCGCCTAACGAAAACAGCGATGCGGAGGTGGGGGCAGACGGTGAAGAGGGAGACGGGAGGCACCGCGCCGCGGGCGACCGAGACTGCACGACGCCACAGCTGCACGGGCAGCCGCTTCAGAGCAAGGGCACGGCTTCGATGCCGAGCGCTCCACTAGAACACGGGGCTCTGCAGCCGGAATCGACCGATGCCGAGGCGTTGGTGTCGGCAGCACCGCCGTGCGCCGTGGACCGTGCCCGCGCCGTGTTCTTCGGCGCCGCCTCTTTCACCAGCTCCACCTCCCCGCGGCGTCTCGTGAACTCCCCTCACGTGCCGCTCACCCCATCCGCCACCCCCGCGAGCAGCATCGCGGCCCGCTCCGCCACCCACATCCCACGCTCTCCTACCAACAACGCACAGAGCCCCACCGCCGCGGCGCCACCGCTCACACACGAGAGAAGTGACAAGGCGGACGACGGCGTCGCTACCGCGAGCACGGCTCGGTCGCTCGCGGAGGAGCTGGACGCGCACATCGCAGCCGACAGCACCTCACTGCGGCCACCGCCACCACTGTGTGACGTCAACTCGATCTCGTCTGCGACGGCAGGGCCGAGTGCCGTGGCTGGTGCGGGTGCGACCACCGGCGCAGTGGAAGGCAGCGTTTCCCCGGATAATGCGCACAGAGCGGCCTCGTCGCTGCCGCCGCCGCTGCCGCTGTCTGGCGCGCTGGATGCCACGCCGTCCGCCGTCCGCCCTCCCTCGCCTGGCAGCGGCGGCGGCAGGGACGGCGAGCCGGCGCACTCGTGCGAGGTGTGCGACGCGATTGCGCAGTACTACCAGTCGCTGCTTAACCGGGGTGTGGTCCTGGACCGGTACAACCACAAGGACCTCGCGTTTGCGTGGTGGGTCTTGGGGCGCAACATGGACACAGCCGCTCTCGACGTCCGGGGCCCGATGCGGCGCGAGGCGCTCATCATCACGCTGCGCAACTTCTACTACACACTGCTGTCCGCCGAGGAGGCCAAGGCGACGGCGTCGGTCGGGCGGGACGGCAGTGCCGGTCCACCGAGGCCCGTGGCCGCTGGCGCCTCTGGCGTTGCCATGATGGCCGCTGGCAACGAGGAGGACGCGGAGAACCGCCCCAAGCGAGGCAGCGGCAAGGCGATCCCAACGCCACCAGACACCACCGCGCGTGCCGGCGCGGACCCGGTGGGCAGCGCAGCGGCACCAGTGGCACCAGTGGCGGTGGCGCCAGGCGCGCCGGCACGCCGCCGCGCGGGCGGGGTAGGCGCTGCGGCGGCCGGTGAGGGATCTGCGAGCGGTCCCTCCGCCTTAAAGCGCCCCCGACCGGCGACACCGCCAAGTTCTCCCGCCAGCGAAGGAGAGGGCGGGGTGGAAGAGGGGGTGGACATGGAGCATGTCGACGAGGCAGACACCGTAGACGAGCCCGCACCGGCTCTGCCGTCACCGCCGACGGCGGCGCGGCGCAGGGCCACCGCCCTCGCCGGGGTCGGGCTCGCGGCGGCGCTACGCAAGGGCACCGCGACGGTCAGCGCCAGCGCCACCGCCCCCAGCACGGCGGCTGAGGTCAGCGCGGATGCAGAAGACGGTGCGCCGTCACCGCAGGCCAGTGAGGCCGCGTCTCTCGCGAGCTCAACGACTGCTTCCCGGGCAGGCAGTGTGGCACCTGGCAGCGGCGGGGAGGGCCGGCGGCGCCATCGACTCGCGGCGGAACGCGACAGGGCCGTGGAGGAGACGTGGACTTCCACCCGCACGGGGCGGCGCACGGCGGCCATCAAGGCGGCGGCGCAACTCGAGCTGCAGGTCGGCAGCGACGCAGCGGGGCAGCGACGGGCTGCCGCGACGGCGGAGGCGCCCGCCGTTGCCGCCGCAGCTGCTGCCAACCCCGCAAACGCGAAAAATGCCGCCGACGCGCCGCACAAGGACCCAGAAGGTGCCCCGGCCGGCGCCCGCGGGCCTGGACCCACCACATCACAACGGAAGCGGGGCGGGGCTGCCAAGCGTGGCCGCAGTCCCAGCCCCAGCGCGGCCCCTGCCGACGGCAACGGGGCGCCGGCCAATGCCGATGCAAACCGCACAGACGGTCCAGCAGTCACCGCCGAGGCCGCTGAGAAGGCGGCGGAGGAGGGGCCGCAGGGTGCGGAGGAGGTGCACACCCCCGAGACGCGCGCGCCAGGCGCGGCTGCCAAGAGAGAGAGGAGCCACGAGAAGAGCACCGTCGGGAAGGCAGCCAAGGCACCCTTCAAGCCGGCCTCGCCGCCGACTGCGACGGCGGCTGCGGCGTCGCCGCCACCTCCGTCAGCGATGCCCGCGAAGGCGGCTGCCGTCACTAAGCAGGGGCCTGCGAAAAAGAACGGGGAGGAGCACCGTGGGCGCCCGCGCGGCAGCTTCAAGATTCCCCGCGTGGCTCTACCGAGCGCTGACGTTGCGGCAGCAGAGACGCCGGCCACACCGCCGCCAAGCAGTGCGGTGACAGCCCGCAGTGGCCAGCGGCGTAGTGACCCCGCCACCACCAGTGCCGCCGCCGCCGCTGCACCCTCTGCTGCCGCGGCTGCGTCTCTCGATACGGCCAGCAACTCCCCAGACGCGCCGCAGTCGGCCAGCAACCTCGTGACGACTGCCGCCGCACCGGCGCCTCTGCCGTCCTCCACTCCGCCGTCTTCCGCCGGGGCTGCACGAGGGGCGGAGGCTGCGAGGCGCCCTCCCTCGCCGCCCACGTTTGAACTGCCGCTCCGCCTCACCCCGCACGAGCGGGCTGTCCGAGCCCGTATCCAGCAACGCATGGGGGCGCCACTGGAGGCGGGGAGCGCCGCGGCAGCCGGGCCGGCCTCCACCACCCTGTACTCCTCCTACACCTTCCTGCTCTCTTCGTTTCCCGCCGCCGTGGCGCAGGCGGCGACGGCACCGGTGATGTGGTACGGCCCAGCGGTGCCACCCGCGGCGGAGGCCACCGATCCCGTCAATGCCCCTGCCCATGGCGGCATCCCCGCGAGGACAGCAAAGGACAAGGGTGCTGGTGGTGTGGCGCCGGCAGAGGAGGCGCACGCAACCAGCCGCCCTGCCTCCCTCGCTTCCGCGATTGCTGCTGCTGTGCCCGCACGGCAGCGGGGGCGCAAGCGCAAGATCGAGGGCGGCATCGACCCCAGCCTGCGTAGCAACGTGTTGAGGCACGATCAGGCGGCACTGGAGCGCCGCGTGCGAGCCCGCCTTGCACAGGCGTCGCAGCCCACCCCGACCTCCACGGCGCCGCCGCCAGTCCCGAGCAGCGGAACCACGCGTCTGGTGAAGAGGGAGCCGCGCAGTGGCAGCGAGAGCGATGGCGACGAGAAGGCAAGTCTGGGGATGAACACCACGAAGTTGGCGATGACTGGCACGGCCGCTGCCGCGCACAGCGACAGCGGGCCGCACTCCTCCGCAGCATCGTCCCCTGTCGCCGCCTCCCCGCACACCCTCGTTTCCTTCCTACGAACTGCTGAGGAGGCGTTGAAGAGCAGCGGCGAAGTCGATGGCGAGGTCCAGCTGACGGCGTCGCCCCACCCACGCCACCCCGCGGCGCAGCTCCACGAGCTGCCATACGCGCAGCAGTGCCTGCTTGTCTGGTCCGCCGCCGGGCTGCTCGAGAGCGACGCGCGACAGCGCCAGGCGGCCGAGATGCGCCGGGCGCGGCTTCTCGCGCGGTGCGGCCGCATGGCGACGCGGCGGATGGCAGCGCGTGTGGCGGCCGCCGCGGGCAGCGGTCGCCCGGGTGCCGAGGGTGGCGTTGAGGGGGACGCCAACGAAGGCGACGGCGAGCGCGAGGGGAGTAGCGGTGCCGAGCCGGCGGGGCGTCGCGGGCGTCGGCGTACTCGAGCGCCGCGTGGCGAGGGGCGGGGGGCGGAGGAGAGGGGGGACAGCGCGGAGTCGTCCGCCTCCTCCTCGCCGTCGCCCGCGTCGTCGCGCTCCTCATCCGCCCGCTCGAGCACCTCTTCCTCAACTTCGTCGTCCACCGCCTCATCGGGCGAGCGCACCCGCCGTGCGATGCGGCCCCTGCCGCGCCGCGTGTACGACTACTGGAGGGCGTACCGCACGGCGAGCCTGTAGCGTCGCTGCGATGCTGCTTTCGTTTTGCAGCAGTACGACCTGCGGCCCCCGTCCCCCGCCCCCGCCCCGCGCCCCTCTCGCGACTCGGCGCAGCGCACGTGCTTGTTCTCAGTGTCTTCAGCGACTTCGCGCCCCTCAGGGGGGGGAGCGGCAGGGGGACTGTGCTCGAGGGCCAGTGAGCCTCACTCTGGCCGATGCGACGCGCCCGAACCGTGTGTGTGTGTGTGTGTGCAGCCGTCACAGCAGGAGGAATTCAGGAAAAGATGGAGAGTGTGCATGGCGAAAGACGAACTCGTCAAGGTGGTGTGGGTTTGGGAGGCGGACACGTGGCAGAGGGTGTCGCCCAGCGGCTCGTTGCTGCCCCGCTTGTGTGTGACTGCGGAGAGCGAGGCACGCACGGCGCACCTGCACGCACACACGTGCTCAACTCGCGTCACCTCGGAGTCCCAGCACAAACTCGTGAGAAGGACCTCCGTCGGCGATGGCGTCGTCTTTGCGGCCTTTCACGTCATCTTCTCTTGCACGCCAACACAACCAATGACCCTCTCTCATCTCACTTCCCTCTACTCCCACGCATCCTCGCCTTCTGATCGTGCCCGCCACCCAGTCACGGAAGCGGAGGCAAGGACCTGCATCAACACACACACACACACATACATACATACTGGAACGAGGCACCCAGGGTGAGTTGACGCGTGTGCAGCAACAAAGCGCAGCGTTGACCGCGAGCCCCGCCACTACCGCGCCTGCCTCCCCCCTCTCTCTATCTCCCTCCGCTTTCCCCACGCGCTGCTGTTTGCGATTTCGTCAGCTCGAATTCTCTCCTGCGCTGTCCAATACGGATTTGAAGACAGCCACACACACACACACACACGCGGGCAAGGTTGGACCCAGTACCGTCTTGTGCGCCTCTCCCTCTATCGTGTGTGTGTCTCTCTCTCCCCCCTTCTCCGTGTGTTGTGTGTTGTGCATTTGCCGCCTCCGCTTCGCCGTGTCACACGGCAGGCGGCCGCTGCCTGCATGCTGCACTTCGTCGCAGGCGTGTACAGCAGCCTTTTCACCACGACCGAATACAATGTGCTCATTGTCGGGCGCGAGTGCGCCGGCAAGTCGACGCTGCTAGAGCAGCTCAAGTACCTCTACAACCCTGCCACGCAGGACCAGCTGTCATCCGCTGCCAACCTGGGCTCCAACGGGCACGTCCTTGACGCCGAGGGGGACGGCAGCACAAGCCTCAAGACGGACGACGGACCGGGCACCTCGACAGCACGCCGCTCGACCACGACCTCGCTGCCGCCCGGCACGCCGCAGCCTGCGACAGCCGTGCACATGGCCCAGAAGCGCATCCGCCCAACTGTGGGGCTCAACTACGCCGTTGTGCAGCATCGCTTCAGCCCGCCCGTGGCGGTGGTGACTCGCGTTAAGAAGGCGCTGCTGCCCTCCCACGCAGTCTCCAGCCTCCCTCCCCCGCCGGAGGACGTGCTCGCGGCGCAGCGCACACGCCAGCGCGAGGTGCTTGCCACCGCGCCGAGCGACGCCGTTACGCGCGTGGTGCTGCGCGACCTCGGCGGCCAAGCCGCGCTGCGGGACTTGTGGGAGAAGTACTACCCGCAGAGCCAGGCTCTTGTGTACGTCGTGGACAGCACGCTGCCCTTCCGCGCACAGCCGCACACGAGCGCGTCCTCGGCGGCTGCCTCCGCTGACGCCGCAGACGAGCCCCTGCCAGTCCCACGTGATCACGTCACCCTGCACGAACTGGAGGAGCTGTACAAGCCGGACCGGCAGCTGCTCGCTCGTCTCCTCCAGCACCCGCTGCTGCGCGGGGTGCCCGTCCTGCTGCTGAGCAACAAAACGGACGCGGTGCAGCACGTTCCGCTGGGCACGCTGCAGAACGCGCTGCGGCTGGCCGAGCTCGCCGCCGACCCCGCCTTTTACCTGCTCCGCAACGGGGGTGCTGACGACGGGGAGGACGGCGGTGGCGCGCGGCCCGCGCTGCCGCCATCTGAGTCGTCGCGGCAAGGGAGCCGCACGGGCGAGGGCACCGCGCCGCCTGCTGCGCCCCTGTCACGGCACTGCGCACGCGCCGAGGCGGCGCAGCGGCGGGTGGGGGAGAGCGGGTTCGGCGAGATCGCGCTGCGGGTGGCTGAGGTGAGCGCCTTGGACGGCGCTGGCGTGGCTGGGGCGATGGACTGGGTGGTGGCGCAGCTGCTGTACCGAGCGAGGGACGTGGACACCGATGCGTAGCGCACGAGCGGGGAAGTGGGGAGAGGGGGGCAGGGAGGGAGGAGTCGACGTATTATGACGTCGGCGGGCGTGATTCGGTGCTGCACGTGAACGTGACAGCACCCCGCTCATGCCTCGTGTGGTGGTGTGGTGGAAGTGGTGATTGCCTTCTTCACGCGGTGCCCCCCACCCTCCTTTCCCTTCTCGGTCTACCCGGTCTCTGCCTCGTGTGTCTGACGGGCCTGGACGGGCGTGTCGATGTGGGCCTGTGCTTTGCCCATCGTGGAGCTGCTTCCTTCCTCCTCGACTAAGAACCGCGAGGATGGCGGAAATCAGAGATTAAGGCGCAGCACAGCGGCACAGGCTTGTGTCTCAGTGCCCGAGTGCAGCGCGATCCCCCCCCCCTCGTGTGACTGACGGCGCATGATTGGTGCATGGCGCCGCTCGGGTGCGTGGGTGGGTTGGCTGTCCGCGTGCTTGCCGCTGCAGGCCAGACTTGACGGAAGCCGTGCGGTGTATGTCCTTCACCACGGAGAATGTTCACCGTGTTCGAACTTCCTCTGACCCCCACTCCTCTCCCTGCCCCTCCAACCTTGCACACACGCACTCGTACACACGCGATTCGTCAACCCCCCTCCCCATCCTGCACCACCTTAGCTGTACTCATCCGTCTCCACACCCCAGACAATGTTCGACCCCAAGCAGATCACCGCGTCCATGCTGGGCTACGCCCCTCAGTTTGTGCTGACGCGCTTCTCGTCCGTCATCATGGGCGTCATCGCCGCCTACGGCGTACTGTTGTTCTTTCTCGGGCAGCCACCCTTCTTCCAGCGGGTGGGCCAGCTGTCGCTGATGATGACGGTGTGCTACTGGGCGGCCCGCGCCACGCGCTACGCCATTGTGCGCGTTGTGCACCTCATCGAGGGCACCACACCGGAGAGCGCGGCCGCGGCGGAGAGCGCCGGCTCTTCCGCTCACGGGGCCGCGGCGTCACCTGCCTCCCTGGGACTGCCTGCCTCTCCCACCTCGCCGGCTGCGGCGGCGCAGCGCGACTTCAAGGGACTCGACTGAGCGGCATCGCGCCGACGTGCAGCGGCGCCGCTGCCTGCCTGCCCTCTGGACATCCGCGTCGACGTGCCCCCCCCCTTCTTCACCATGCGGCCAACACTCCCACTGGAGGTGACGTCATGACACCGTGCCGCTGACGGCGTGGGCACGTCTGCCACGCCGCGAGACGGAGTGTTTCACTGGAGTCCTCTCCCCTCCCGCCTCCTTCTTTCACCCCTTCGCCGCGGAGAGCCGACACACAGGCGTCTGAGCCGGCAACAGTCCTTCCCTTCTTGATGGGTTGCTGCTAAAACGGCCTTGCAGTCGATGGAGTCCACCGCCCACGGCTGCTGCGCTACCCCGCAAACCCCCCTCCCCTTCCCTCTCACGTCCCACTCCGACCTCCTGGGGTGGAGTTGTGGGGCGGCGTCCACACCGGCGCGTTGGCTTTGTCCATTTGTGCGAGCTCCCACCAGGGGGGGGGCACCAAGGAAACGTATGGTGACCTGAAGCTGGGCCTACCTCTTGCTTGTGGTCGCGCCTCCGCCGTGTCGACGTAGGGTGCAGTTAAGGATCGAGTTTTCATCGGCGTTGTGTGGTCTCTGCTGTCTGCCTCGCGCGCTCGCTCGCTGTCTGTCTCGACGAAGCGCCCCCACTCGGCCGTGTAGCCCGAGTGCCACGGCGTCTTTTGAGCCCGCCCTGCACGTCTCCCTCCACCCCTCCCGCTGCCCCTTCCCCTTCTCGAAGTTGCAACACACCGCTGTCATCCTCCGCTTCCATTATTTTTCGGTCCCGCAGCACGTACACCATCACCTCCTCAGCGCCTCCACGGTGCGGCGTCTTTCTTCCTCTCTCTCTTTCTCTCTGCGTCTCCGCCGTGCCCCCATAGTCGTCGGCTCTGTTCACCGCTATCGCACTCTTCCTCTCACGTGCGGACCGGGGCGTGTGCGTTGCGCAGCAGCCAGGCAGTCTCGCAGCTCTCCTCTATGGTGAGTGGTTGAATACACAGGCACACACCATCGCACATACACGAACGGTCACGAGCACGCACCCCCTAGCAACATGGCACAGCCACCCCCGCCGCCCCACCGGCAGTACGAGGGCTACACCTACCCCACCGACTTTAACGCCGCACAGACTAGTGATGCCAGCGCCGGCGGCGGCACGTACTTCGGCGGCGCGCGCCTGCCCTCGCCGACCCCCGCGCCGATGACGGGCGCCACCGGCCTCGTGCGGCGCTCTAATCAACACGCCGGCACTGGCGGCGCGGCGCCCTTCCAGGGCTCCTACGGCTACTTCCACGGCCGCGGCAACAGCATGGAGCTCAACAGCGGCTACAACAGCGATGCTGGCAGCTCCGCCTCCAACGCGCTGTACATGGGCGGTGGCTTCTCTGGGGCCGGTCCGTCGGCCCAACCGCCCCAGCCGCAGCACCAGGAGGTGGTGGTGGGGCAGGGTCGCCCCGGCACGAGCTCGCTCGAGGTCTCGCCGGGCATCGGGCCGCGCGGTCGCAGCTTCAGCGGGCGCCAGTCCCCCCAACTGCCCCTACCGCCGCGGGGTGGTCCGGGCATCTTCCAGCCCTCCAGCGAGGGCCTCGCCGGGTCCAACGCGAACAGCACGCTCAGCAGCAACTCCGCCATGGGGTCCGCGCCGCAGACGTTCCCCCCTTCCGCCCCCTTCGCGCAGTCGTCGCCGCTAAGCGCCGTGCCCAACCGGCGCGGCCCGCACCAGCACCAGCCGCAGCAGCCGTA
This sequence comes from Zelonia costaricensis, assembly GCA_030849075.1. Lineage (NCBI taxonomy): Eukaryota > Euglenozoa > Kinetoplastea > Trypanosomatida > Trypanosomatidae > Zelonia > Zelonia costaricensis. Next base: position 9,513 of record JASAOO010003295.1, on the reverse strand, counting down.
CGTCGTGCCCATCCCCTCCGGCAGCCCGCAGCGGACGGAGCCGAGTGGGGCGACGCCGCCGGAGATTTCCTTCGTCACGCGCAACAGCCCCGGCGCGTACGCAGGCAGCCCGGTGCACTTCAGCGGGCCGCGCATGCCCGCCTTGCCCGGGAGCGCGGCTGGCCCCGGTGGACTCGGCGCAGGTGGCAGCGGCGGCGGTGGTGGCGGTGCCGCGGGCGGGTTGCTGAGCCGGCTGATGGCACAGATCATGCCCACGCTGGACGAGCAGGGCGCGGACGGTGGGCTCGGCGTTGGCGGGGCTGGCATGGGTGCCCGCGCGCCGGTGGGGGAGCGGCCCCCGCACCAGGTGCGCTTTGGCAACCCTGCCGACGACCTGCCGCTGCTGGAGGAGCTCGGCGTCTTTCCGCGGCACATTCTGGACAAGGCACGCGCCGTGCTGAACCCCTTCAAGACGATGAGCGTCGATGCGGCCAAGGACACGGACCTTGCTGGCCCCATTCTCTTCGCCTTCTCCCTCGCCCTCCTGCTCTCGCTGCGCGGCAAGATTCAGTTCAGCGCCATCTACGGCCTCTTCGTCGTCGGCGTCGCCTTCTTCAAGGTGCTGCTCTCCCTCATGCAGCCACGCGGCAGTGCGCCGCTGCAGTTTGTCGTGAGCACCGTCGGGTACGGGTTGCTACCAACCGTGCTGCTTGCGCTCGTGCGCACGGGTGGCAGCTGGCTTGTGACTCGGCGCGGCGTACTGCCCCTGACGCTGCTGATGATCGTGTGGTCGGCGTGGTGCGGCACCGCGCTGGTGGCGAAGGGGCTCGGCATGGAGGAGCAGCGGTACCTCGTCCTGTATCCGATGTTCCTCTTCTACGCCGCCTTCGACGCCGTGACGGTGTTCTAGATGTGAGACGGCGGAAAAAGGAGGGGAGAAGAGACGCCGCGTGGCGCGTGGACGCGCGCGTGCCGGGTGTGTCGATGCTGTGGCACTGGTGGATGGACGGATGGAGGGGTGGGGAGTGTCGTCGGTCCGGCCATGTGTTCCGATTTCAGCTCAGAAGACGTGCAAAGCACCGGTACAGTGCGCAGGGTGCGTACCCGTGGCTCTGCGAAGCGCGAACAGCGGCCGAGTGCGCGCGGGTGGGAGCGTAAAGCAATGGCCATGGCGGGGAGCGGAAGACGGAGGGGAGGGGGTTCAGGGGTATGCCATCCGTGGGCTCACCGTGATCGGCTGCCCTATACACCGATCGCACCTTTCTTCAAACTCGCTTGAAAGCTGCCCTCTCTGTGTCCTCTTTTCGACTATGTGTGCGTGTGTGTGTGTGTGTGTGTACGTGGTCCTTCGTCCGCTGCCCACTCCTCCCACCCACCCACCCTCCTCAGCGGTGTCGTAGCAGTGCACAGCCGCAGCTAGAGATACACAACGCAACCGCCACATGACCCGATGCAGAAGGTGCAGGAGAACACGAAAAGACACACACGCACTGTCGCGCGTTACGCAGACACTGCAAACTGACGTGCCCTCTGTTTGTGTGTTGCAAGTCGGTTGATTGGACCACCGAGGCACGCGCGCTGTCGTGCCGCGACGGGGCGAAGAATTTCGACCACCACACACAGTGGCTTTGCCGAGCGAGGCGCACCTGATCTTCTGCAAGCCCGGTCTGCCCATGCGCGAGTACTGCACAAAAGCTATTCACGTGTGTGTATGTGTGTGTGTGTATGTGCTCATGACGTCGGCCACAATGTGCTCCGGTCTCGGTTGACGTTCCCACACCCACTCTCCCCTCCCTCCCCTCTCTCCTGTGTCTGTCGCGCACCACACCAGACAGGCAAGCACGAGGCAAGGGCAGTACACGCGCGGCGGTGCACAGTGGCGTACACGGCGCCGACCACCCGAGTCGCTTTTTCCCCTTCCTACACCCCACCCCGCTCCGCACAGTCACAGGACATACACCCACGCACACTCATACACACGCAGTCACACTCATACACACACGCACACTTTCCCGCTGGTCTTATCGCCTCTCGCTTCTTCATACAGTCCTTTGGATAGACCGGTTTACGGAGCGCACTGGTTGCACAGCCGTACTGCCCGCCGTGACGCATCAACGCAGCGCACCACGCTTTCTTCTGTCACCCATACCCACTCCGGTACTCTGTTCCTGATCGCGGCACTTTGTTCAGTGGCAACACGGTAGACACACAAGCGCGAAGCAAGCATTCGTGCTCCAGTGCGTGCGTGCGTGTGCGCGCAGAAAGAGCCGTTCCCGCTTCCGCTCGATCAGCGAATTCCGGCAAATCGCCTCGTGCCCTTCTTTGATTTTGTGTTTTTGGCGTCGCTCCAGTCAGCAGTCCGAGTGCCCGACTGCATCCGGCAACACATAGATCCGCACACACGCACACCATTTCCCATACACCTCCTCATACAACTCCGTTCTTTCTTCTTTGTTTTGGAGGAGGCGGAGCCTCTTCTGTCCTGTAGACGCACCAACACCTACAGCAGCAGCAGCAGCAGCAGCAGCACCCCCAACACGCCCGCAGCGCGAGGTTGTGGCCAGCGGCACATCCCCAATTCATTTCTGCTCTGCAGGGCAGGCGCTCTCGTGGCGTTCGACTTCCTTCACCTTCCCTTCCCGTCTCAGTAGCGCACGCAATGCCACGCGGCGCGTCCACCGTGGATGCCGCCGCATCTCCTGTACGGTGCCGCACCCCGCGCAGTCATCCCGCGGCCTCGGCGAGGACGGCTGCCAACGCCGGCGCCGTTCACCGGGCAGAGACGTTGCTAGAGGAGGCCCCGCACGCCGGCCGTGAGAACGAGTACGAGCTGGTGGTCGCCTTTGTAGCCCGGCGCTGGGCGCACGAAGCGAACACGTCGCTCTTCGTGTGCGGCGGGTGCGGGTGCGGCAAGACATCGACGGTGAAGCGCGCGCTGCGGGCAATGTCAGCGCGCGTGCTGCCGTGCGATGCCACGTCGCGCAGTCTCGTGAAGCAGAGCACGCTGGCAGAGCGCGGCTGGCAGGCGACGGCGACGGATGCGGGGAGCGTCGATCACGGCACGCCGACGTGCACGCCGCGCGCGTCGGGACAGGCGATGACGGACACAAGCGAGGACGCGTGCGGGCTGACCCCGGCGTCGTCGGTGCTGTCGTCGCCCGCTCTGCGCACCCGCTCCTCCAGCGGTAACAGCCTCGCAGCGGCGCTCGAGGCCCGCCTGCACCTCTCGTCCCCCGAGTCGAGCCGCCCCAGCGCCTCCAGTGATGACTCCAGTGCCGGGCGCACGCGAAGCAAGCGCGCCCGCGAGGATGGCGACGACGCCGCCTCCTTCACAGATGACAGCACGCGGCGGCACCGCTGCACGTTGGGGCTCTTCGAGAGCGCCGCCCCGTACAGCCTCGGCTACTTCGCCACCCGCTACCCAGAAGTGCTCGCCAGTGCCAGCCAGGGCGGCAATGGCAAGCGCGCATCGGCCGCCACCTCGTCCCGCCAGCTCTTTGCGCACTACGTGAACTGCGCCGACGTCAGCGGCGCCCACCTCGTGGAGGCCGTGTGTGACAGTATCAAGGCAACCTGCAGCCGCACCGACACCGCGACGTCTGGCCTGCTGCAGCTACTGGCGTCTGTCGGCAAGTCCGCGACGCAGCGCAGCCGCAGCAGCGCTGGTGAGGCATCCGCGGTCTCGTCGACAGCGCAGTCGACGCGCCGGAGCGCCGCCTCCACCGCGCCTGCCTTGCACGTCGTGGCGCTCGACGAGGTCGAGTACGCGCGCGGCGGCGGCGCGAAGGCACTGGCGCAGCTGGCCGAGCTGAGTTTCCAGCACCCGGGCCAGCTCGCCCTCATCTTCATCTCGAACCAGCGGGCGTTTGTGCATGTGCCGCAGATGATGCTGGAGGCGCTCCTGTTTCAGCCCTACACCGAGGCGCAGCTGCGCGACATCGGCGCTGGCGCCACCACCGCCGAGCTCCAGCGGTGCGAAGAGCAGCAGCGGTGCGCCGGCACAGGCACCGGGCCCGGCCGAGCCACCAAAGCGCGCAAGACAGTCGCCAAGACGAGCGCCGCTGCACGCGCCCCCCTGCGGGCCGCTGACGTGGACATCAAGCCGCGCCTGTACGACTTCATTGCCCGCAAGGCGCTCTTGGAGTTCTCCGGCGACGTGCGCCAAGTGATCGCCATGTGCCACCGCGTCGTCTCCGTGGCCTGGCAGGAGGTAACAGAGGCGAGGCGCCTGGCCGCAGCGGCCGCACCGCACGCGACGACCTGCGCCACGACTGCGGCCGCACCGCGTGCACGACGCGCCAAGACCGCCGCCGCTGCCGCTGCCACGACGGCGACGGCGACTCCAGACCTGCCGACAAAGCTGGAGGCGGCGGTGCAGTCCTTCAGCCTCACCAAGGCCAGCGCAGCAGCGACCTCGGTCTCACACCCCGCTGCGTCGCTGGGGGCAGCCACGGCGGACGTGGCGGGCCCGGCCAGCGGCGCGTCGTCCACCCGCTCCAGCGGGGCTGCTGCGCTGGCGGCAAGAAGTGCACCGCATTCGCCACCACCGCCAACGCCGCTCCCACAGCAGCCGTCCCCTGCTGCTGCCGCCGCCGCCGGGTCGGGTGTCATGACGCTGGCCAAGACGGTCCGGGTGCTGCAGACAAACCAGGTAGAGAGCGACATCGACAAGCACGTCGGCACGCTGCCGGAGCAAACCCTTTACGTGCTGAGCTGCATCGTCGTGCTGACGCTGCGCCGCCAGGAGGAGCGCACGTACGCGGCGACAAGCGTCGGCGGCCGCATGGGCTCCAGCCGCGCCGCGGGGGCGGGTCTGACGGCGGCGCAGCGCGCAGCCCCGACGCTGTCGCTGAAGATGCACGAGGTGCACCACCTGTACACGCGGCTCATGGCGGAGCTGCACTTTCCCGCCATGCGCGCGGACGGCCTCCAGATGCAGGTGGGCTGCCTCGCCGACTTTGGCGTGCTGACGCGTCCGCAGCAGCGTGGCACGGACGTTATCTTCTCGCTGAACGGAACGTGGACGCTGCCGGCGATGCAGGCGGCGCTGGTGAAGCGCGGCGAGGTGATTAAGCAGGACCGGGTGGCGGCCGGTGCCGGTGCGATGATGGAGAACCGCTTCGAGGAAGTGCTGCGCGAGCTGGGGAAGCTGGTCCGGTGATATTGTCCGCCGCAGAGTTCACACAGAGCCGATCCCTCCGACTTGGACCCCCCCTCCACACACAATAGATGACGCACCGCGCAATCGAGTCAGCTTGCTTGACTTCTTGAGATGCACCACGGCGTGCTGTTCCAACAAGCGCCAGACGCTCACCCACATGTCTGCCTTTGTTTAGCTTCCCCCCACTCCTTCTCCCAGTGATGAGTACGCGCGCGTGTGTGTTTGTGCGTGTGTGCGACACGCCGCATTGCAAAGATCCACAACGTGCGTTCTGCATCAAAGCGAAACCAAAGAGAAGACGATAATGCCAACTTGCGAGCAGGTCCTGATGGCCGCACTATTCTGTATCTGCTTCCTGGAGAGACGGGGCGGACATGAACGGTGCAGCGGTTCTCATGCGTGTGTGTGGCACCGGCTGCACGTCGCCGCCTTGCCACGACGTCTGCTGCGCACTGAAGACGGCAATGCAGGGAAAAGGAGCGCAGGTGGACCAGGGCCCCTGCCCGCGCGCATCAGCCTTCGCACCGCAGCAACCTTGCATGTCTCTGCTCTTCGTCGATTCTCTCTCGCCCCCGCCCCTTCTCTTGTTTCCCCGCATTGAACACGGATCACACACACACACACGTGCACACACGTAAACAATTGAACCTCGCACCAGTCGCTTCCGTCGAGCACCCCCCCCCCTTCGTATTTCCAAGATGCCGCGTGAGATCAAGACGCTGAAGGAGTTCCTCGCCATCTGCTCCCGCAAGGATGCGCGGTGCGTGAAGGTGAAGCGCAACCCGAGCGCCACCAAGTTCAAGGTGCGCTGCAGCCGCTACCTCTACACCCTTGTCGTGAACGACAAGAAGAAGGCGGACAAGATCGAGCGCTCCATTCACCCGTCGGTGAAGAAGATCGCCGTGACGGCCCGCTCGCACGCCAAGACGAACGCTGGTGCCAAGGCGTAAAGGTGGACGTAGGTGTGCTTGTGGCATCGACATCGGAACGGCCTTTGCATGGCGACATGCGCGGATCGCGCGTATTGGCTCAACGTGGATAAGCGTGCGCACTCGCTCGGACAAGCTCGTGCGGGGGTGTGAACGAGTGGTCAAAGGAGGTGGAGGCGGAGGGAGGGAGGGGTAGGTGGAGGTGCCTCGGACTGGAGACCCCCCCGTCCGCGGCTGCTTCTCCGCCCTCTCTCTTCCCTTCCCCTCCTCTCGCACCCTCGTGCGCTCATGCGCACACGCACGTGTGTCGGAGCGGGGAGGCGCGCATGACTGTCTGCACCACCGGCGGATGCGCGAGTGTCGCATTTCACTTCTTTCTCTTTTCTTCGTTTCTCCCATTTTTAGCCAAACAAACAAGAAGAGAGTCCAGGACGCGCGAGACCGGTGCGACGGGCTGCCTGGGAGCGTTGGCGCCGGTTGGCAGCGAGAGCTGCGCCGGTCTCACTGCAAAGCAAAGCGGCGAGGTACCAGCTCGCTCCCTTTCTCTCTCTGTCGGTGGGCTTGCTCAGCGCGGCAACCGCGGTGCTGTGGGGCCCCCCACACACACACACACACCATTCCATCCCGATCCGCGGCTCTGCTGAAGGCTGAGTCGCCGTCGGCACAAACTGCTGCGACCCGGGTCGACCTGCCACCGCTTCAGCGCTCTCCTACATCTCCCACTCTGTCAGGCATTGCCTCCCCTGCATCGACTTCGCTTCCACTCCTTCACCTCCCCCGTCCCCTTCCTCCGCGCGCTCTCTCTACCCATCTGTGTGACCTCACCCATGCTGGGTTGATTCTCTTAATTTCGCGGGCGGCAGCTCTGCAGCTTATTCTCTTCCATCACCGCATCCCCACTCCCGCTCCCCTCAACGCGTGCCTTGGCTATCGATACCCACTCCCAACCCGTCCGCTGCCTTCCCCTCCCCTCCCTTTCCGCCTCACCCACCAGAGGAGGTCATACAGTATTGCTGTCTGACGCTCCCTTTTCTGCGAAACGCAAGCAGCCCCCCCCCCCCCCCACACACACACCTAAACGCGCACAGGAGACGCCAACACACACACGTACGTGCCGCTCCCCTTCCTCCTCCTTTTCTTCTCTTCTCTGACCCTCTTCACACGCACACACCGACGTATACAGCAGCTGGAGCGTCGACCCTGTCGCTCAGCGCACCACCGCCGGGACGTGCAACGCGAACGCTTCGATTCTTCTCTTTGTTATCTCACAAACACAATCACAAACACGCTCACACGCACAGAGACAAGGCATCTTGGAAGAGACTGGCATAGCGGCGGCTTCCTGCCCTCTTCACCCC
>JASAOO010003294.1:0-36847 GCA_030849075.1 Zelonia costaricensis | reverse complement strand
TAGCGAGCGTGCGAAGAGCTACACACAGCGCCAGGGCGGCGGCGAACGAAACACACACACGCACACACCAATAAAAAAGGCGGTTTTTGACGAAGGTAAAAGTAAAAGGTAACAAATGAAAGCCGAAAAGCTAGAAACACCGCACAAAAGAAAAAACAAAGCACATGGAAGCTTGTGCTAAACGCAACGACATACCCACGTATTTGGGTCCACCCCGACACGCGCCCCCCAAAAAGGAACACAAACGCACATCCACGAGAAGACCGTCGCGCGACATACTGCGAGAACCGGGAACGGAAAAGGGCAAGGGCCAGGCTTGTACTCCGGCTGCACGTACTCCGCCCCCTGTTCTCTGACGAGCTAACTCACAAGAGGGGCGATGGGGAAGTGAGGGGCCGACCGCGGCAAGAAATACCGTACAGCACACACACACACACACACACACGCACAGGCAGAGTTGAAATCATGAAGGGGAGGGGTAGAGAGAAAACGGGAGGCCGAAAAGAAGCAAAGGAGCATAGAGGAGCTGTCGACGTAAAAAAAAAAAAAGGGAGGAAGTGAATTATCGGACGCGAGAACACACACACACACACACACACACAAACACAGACACATACACACACGCTGAGAATAGCACACAGAGATACAAAAAGAAGGGAGCAGCAACGCAAAAAAAAAAAAAACAACAACAACAAAAAACGAAAAAAGAAAAGCTCTAAATGGTGCACACACAAGGAAATGCGAGCGGGTGAAGCAGACACACACACTCACACACACACAAGAACACAAACACAGACACACAAAGAAGAGAGAAAGCGGAAGCTCATCAGGAGAGGAGAGGGGCACCAGAGGAGGGCTGTTGAAATGGAGCTTAGTCTGTCGATTGTCAGCGCATTTAAAGGGGTGCGGCATTATGCGAGGCGCAGCCCCTGTGTCACTCACGCGTACGGAGAGGTGACGAGTGCGCCGTGTTGAAGGCAGGCTGAGAAGGGTGGGAGGTGGTGGCTGGGAGGGAGGCGAAGGCCGACAAGTGGGGACCACAAGGACAACAGGGAGGGGAGAGTAGGTGGGGGGGGAGAGGGGAGGGATATCAACGGCGGAGGAGAAGAAGAGTACACGCAGAGCGACATCGGTGTCCACGTGCCCGTGGAAAGAAAAGGAGGAGGGGGTAGGCAAGGTAGTCACTACACAGGAGAAGCACAGCAGCGGAGCACACATACACACAAAGAGAAGGCAGAGGACGAGGAAGTACAAACACAGCCAGTCGTCACACCGGGTAGCTAGAATAAAAAAGGGAACAACAACACAGCCATCACATCTTGGCAGCACGCGGTGAAAAGAGGGGAGGTCTCCTCCGGTGAGCGCATGCGGCATCTACAAGCTAAGAGATTGCGGGGGTGCCAGCAGGCCACCGGTGTTGTGAGTTGGAGAGAACATGTTGAGCTCCTCTTGCGTCGGTGGAAGGGGGAGGCGGACGTCGGGGGGAACGGCGCTGACCACTCCCTGCGTCACCTGTGGCGCCTCGTCGTCCTCCTCCTCCTCCCACTCCACGCTCTCCATCGCCGATGGTTGCCGGGGGCACTGACCCGCGTCTAAGATGGCCAATCGGATCGCCTGCAGGCGCCGCCGCAGCATCCGCAGGTACGTCTTGACATCCTTGGGCAGAATGGCGCAGCGGCCCTCTGCTGCGTTGGGGTAGGGACAGTCCCGGATGCTGACGAACTTCGTGTCCCACTGCAGCTGCGTCTGCTGCACGATCTCCTCGGGCGACATGCTTGACTTGAGCAGGCAGTCCGTTGCACACTCGTACGTCCAGATCTCGAGCACGTTGGAGTCCCGCCAGAAGTTCTTGTCCTCTTCGGCTTGCGGCGCGTCCGCCGAGCCGTTGCGGCGGCGATGACTGCGCTGCATCGTCGTAACTGCCGACACCGCCGCAGGCGCCCGTCCAGCCGTGGGTGCAGCCGTGCCGCGTGCGTCGTCCTCAACGCCGCTGCCGCTGCCGCTGCCACCCGACTGCGCCTCGATGCGGCGCTTCTCCTCCTCCACGTACTGCAGGAAGAGGGCCACGTTTCCTGTGGCGACTTGTATGTGCCGCCCATTAGGGATCAGGTTGCACACTCCAGCGTGGCAGGGCAGGCAAAACCGAAGCTGTCGCGTGTTCAGCTCCGTCTTGGTGAGCCGGCCGTTGTGCATTTGCGTCCGCAATTCGAGGATAGAGCGCATGACGGCCGTGTCAAGGTCGCGCGCAGTGAGGCGGAGCTCACCAACGCGGGGGGCATCGCCGTCGAGGTGCGCGACTGACGAGTGCGGCTCGGCCGCCGTGGCGGTGCGTGGGGGCGGTTTCAGCGGCACCTTCGGCTTCGCCTGCGGTGACGGCATGGGGTGTGTCGCCGCAACGTTCGTCGTTGTGGGCGCGGTTGCTGCGACGCCGGTGGGCGCCGAGGACGGGACGGGCACTGCCTCGTCGCCGGGCCCACCCACGGCGCGGGACGTGCTGCTGTGCGTTGGGGTGCCAGAGGCGACCTCGTTGATGTACGTGTGCACCTCGTCCTGCCGCGCCACCACCGCCTCGATAAACTGGTCAAGGTTCAGCCGCGTGACGGGAATGAAGCGGCCGTTTTCTTTGAGGTCCATGTGGTGTGGACCGAACTCGAGGTGGAAGGAAATGTCAAACACCTGCGACGGCGACTGCTGCAAGCGCAGGATGTACTTCCAGAACTCCACCTCGGCGGGGATCATGTCACGAAAGTTCTCGCGCCGCAAACCAATTCCCGCGAAGGCGTCCCAGAGTCGCGAGTCGTCACTCGGCGCCGAGCTGCTGGTGACGTGGATTGTGGCGGGTGCCGATTTGGGCGGCGTCCGGTCGACGACGGGCGGCGTGGCGGGGGGCAGCGGGTGCGAGGTTCGCGGGGCGGTAGAGGCGGCGAAGGCGGTGGCCATTTTGCGTGCCACGTTGAGGGAGGCGCCGGTTTTGAGAATGCTGTTTAGAGTGCGGCACCGCTCGCTGGCGAGCTCGACGAAGCGGTTGGCCTCTTCGAAGGGGACGAGGGCCGTGACCGGCTTTGTTGGGTCCACGGCAAAGAGGCGGCCGGCGAAGGGCACGGCGTAGGTGACCATGAGCTCGTCCCACACAGAGGACGACCGAATCGCCCACGGCGAGGCTGGGTTCAACAGGCACTCCTGCAGGAAGTTGATGATTGGTGTGTAGCTGGAGTTGAGGAGGTTGCGGTGTGCGCTGATGGGCAGCACGCACCGTACGCCTTCGTAGTAGCCCTCCTGCGACAGCTCTTGGCTCACCACAGCCTGGTAGCTACGTAGCATGAGCTCAAAGCAGTCGTAGTTGTTCGGCGTCACAGCAATCTCGGATCCGTAGCGGAACAGCTCGTGCACCCCGCCATCCTCCTGCGGAATGCGGAAGTACAACGGGCACGTCATCTGCAGCGGAAAGCCGCGCCGACTGAGCGAGTGGACCGTCTCATTGAAGGAGCGGACTGTCTCGGTGTAGTACCACTGCTGCAGCTTCTGCGTTTCAAGAGACTCCCGCATCAGCTCCAGCACCTGCCGCGAGCTGACTGGCCGCTTTTCGCACACCTCGGCGACGAGCTTGTTCAAAAGGTCATCGATCGCGAAGGACGTCAGGAACGTCTCATTACAGCGAAGGAACATCTTCGCGGATCTAACACACGCTAAGGAAGACAGGGGATCAAAATGCAGACAAGAAAAAAAAAAAAACGAAGCCCACGAGACGCACGCCCACACACAAGTTGGAGCAAAAGGTGCACTGGTTCAGGGAGGGAGGGGAAGAGGAAAGAACGAGGCACACGGAGGAGAAGGAAAAGAAAAGAGTGGGGGTGTCTGCTCCGCTACGGCGCGTCGCAGCGAGGGACTCAGTGACACGTATCCACCAGATTTTTTTGTTTGTTTATGTGTGTGTGTGTGTGCGTGGGTGTGTGTGGTCTTTCGGCAGAGCACGGCGTGAGAGACGGGAGCGCAACGCAGATGAAAAAAAGGAAAACAAAAGAAGCAATGCACTCACACGAGCACACAGACACAGAAGGAGGGTGGGTGGTGAGAAGGAAGAAGTCAGCGGAGGTGAGGGCGAGGCCGATGCCCCGACGCCGTAAACACTAAAAACACGGCAAGAGAGACAGCGACGCACCACCCAGGGACGGAAAACAAACAAAACAAAGAGCAGAAGAAGCGGAGGTGTTAAACGCGGCTGCGCGCGATGAGACGGAGGGGGTCACAGAGAGGAGCGCCGGGGTGAGGTGGGCAAGAAGCTCCTCTGCAGTACTCCAGACACGCGTCCTCGCCAAGTTCGAGCTCACGGAAAAGGTGACAGCGCAAGAAGAGAGAGAGAGAGAGCGAGGAGGAGGCGACCACGTGTACGGCGCGTCACAGCAGGGGATGCCACGAGATCGTCGTACAGAGGCTTTGTCACGAAGAGGGGGCAAGGACGAGAGCGAAGAGGGGAGACACAAACAAAAGGCTGAGGTGGGCAACACTGGCAACGAGCCAAAAGAGAAAAGAGGGAGGGGGGTGGGTGGGTGGAGAAGGCAGGGCGGTGACGCGTTGCTAGTAAGAAGAGTCGAAGCAAAGCAGGCGAAATACGGCTCAACGTTAACCTCTGCCAAATGTCAGGCGTCTCGTTTCCTTTTTTGTGAGTAGCGTATGAAAGCGGGCAGGCAACGCTTGGGCAAATGAATTGGTGCAGCAGAGCAGCACTGGCGTCAATGAACTCTTTTTGTCTTCCCCCNGGAGGAGGAGGGGGCGTCAAGTGGGTGGGAAAAATGAAGCGTCTCGTTGACGCGTTGACACCCCACGGCGGCTGAGGTAATGGCACGAATGGGTAGAGGATAGAATTCTAGAACGGAGGAAAAGGCCTGAGGGACAGGAAGGCGTCCGTGTGTTCGGTTCACTGGGGCGTTGTGGCGTGTGTGCGTATGTGTGTGCTCGTGCGAAAAGATGTTTCTGAGTGAGCAGTGTANTGGGGTGAAGTGAGCTGGGGGGGGGGGGGAGGAGGGAGGAGGAGGAGGGGGCGTCAAGTGGGTGGGAAAAATGAAGCGTCTCGTTGACGCGTTGACACCCCACGGCGGCTGAGGTAATGGCACGAATGGGTAGAGGATAGAATTCTAGAACGGAGAAAAAGGCCAGAGGGACAGGAAGGCGTCCGTGTGTTCGGTTCACTGGGGCGTTGCGGCGTGTGTGCGTATGTGTGTGCTCGTGCGAAAAGATGTTTCTGAGTGAGCAGTGTACACGCAAGTGGGACGTGGAAGGGGTGAAGACGGCACGATGGGAGCAGGTGAAAGATTATACCAGGGCACAAAGCAGTGGATGATGGAGTGAAAAATGGAAGGGGGAGGGAGGGCCACCAGACTCAAGAAGTGCGGACGGAAGGAGGTGTGGGGTGGGGTGGGGTCGGAAGAGGGGGGGGAGGGGGGCGAAGCGGAAGCGCAAAAAAGAAGAAGACAACGGAATACGCAGCAAGCAGAGACTACCAAAAGTGGGAGAACAAATCGAGAAGAAGTGACACCGCAAAGGAGAAGGAAAACGGGTGAGGGGTACGGACACACAAGACCCGCAGCACAGAAGTCAGTCGGAAAAAAAAAAGGCAACACACCCGGTGAGGGAAGAACAGTAAAAGTCGGAAAGTCACACCCGGAAAAGAGAGAGAGATAGGGGCACAGGCAGACACGCACTGGTGAAGTACAGAAGACCTAAAGAGGGGCGGCGGATGGGCGGAATCGAGTTGAGGGAGCAGAAATAGACGGGCGCACAAAGGCTTTCAGAGAGAGAGGACGTCAAGGGGGTGTGAGAGGGTCGAAACGAAAATGACCTGTGCGTGATGAAAGCAGAGGAGCGAAGGTGACAAAAATAATGAGGAGAATGGGAAGGGCGCCAATCTTCTGCAACTTGTTCCAGGCCACGAGAGAACACAACTGCAAACAGCAGCAACGGCAACAGGGTGTGTGTCACCGACGGTGAGACAAAACGTGCTCCGCTAAGAGTCGCACTGAAAAGAGAAAAACCGTAAGAGAAACAAGATAAAGCAAAAAAAAAAAAGAAAACGAGCACACTCACACGCACACAGTCACTGCAGGCCAGACGGGGGGGGGGGGAAAGAGAGTGATGAAAACGTTTGGCAAGGAAAAAGAAAGGAACACAAAACGGGAAAGAAGAGGGAGCCAACAAGCGAGGAGAGTTCAAAATGGAAAGAAGGAGGAGCGTACACTAAACGTGGAGAAGCACAGAAACACACACACACACACACACTCAAAAGGACAATCACCCACACACGAAAAAAGAACGCGAACAAGCAAACACACCCGTGCACACTCAAGGAGTAAACTAAGGAGATGAAGATGAGCCGAGCACGGTGCCAGGCGCGCTGAAACACAAACACGAAATGAAAAAAACAAAGAAAGACACAATAGCGCAGCGGAACACGCAATACGCCGCGGTGAACGAGTCGGGGAAACAGAGAGGTAGAGGGAGGTCGGACAAGGGGAACCTTCACGGTTTTTTTTTCGGGGTTTTTGACTCAGAGAAGAGGAATGCGTTTTTCTCAATCGCTGGCAGTGTGCGTGCAGAGTTTGATGTGAGTGGGGTGCAGACCGGAAGAGGGAGGGCAAGAGAAGAGGAGAGGTGCGAGGGTGCGGGGTGGGGTGGGCGGGGGGAGAGACGGAGAGGAGAGGGCACGGACAGAAAAAAAAAAAAAAACGGTTGGGCTACCGATGAGGTGGGGGTGGGGGGTGAGGGTGAGATAAAGCGTGCGGGTGTATGAGGCGAAGTGCGAGAATGAACAGGGGGCGAGGGAAGAGAAGTGCAGGGAGGGTGCGATCTGCTATTAGTGCCAGGATGCGATGGACGTAGAGAGTGAGGAGCGAGTGAAAAAGGAGGAGGGAGAGGGAGAGATGAGGGGGTTGGGGTGCGGGAAGGCGGGTGGCCGAGCGTCGGCGGAGGGGGGGGGGGAGGCAACGTCGATGCGGAGGAGGGTTATAGATCCTCTCAGAGTGCCTGCTAAACAAAACACACACAACCTACCCCGAACGGGCTTGTGCAGGACAAACGACAACAAGAAGAGCGCAACGACGAAGGAAAGTGCTGGGGAAAAAAAATGCAGACACAAGTGCACGTGGACACCCAATGACACGAGGCGAGACCACGGCGGACCGAAACACCAAAAAAAAAAGGAAGGGAATCGCAAGGTGCAGGCCGTGCCGTGACCAGCAACGACCGCAGGCAAGGAAACAAAAGAAAAAAAGGAAGGAAGTTATGATACCTCTCACCCCAACTCGCGCGGAGTTAAACGCGCGGGTGCCAGTGGAAGAGAGGCAGTGAGACCGGAAGTAAACAACAACAACAAAAGCGGGCACCACAAGGCACAAGAGCACGAGGATCAACCAACAAGATGAGAGGGGCGGTGGTGCGCAATTTCGTGAAACGCGAAGGCGGGTGGGTTGAGGTGAGGTGAGGGAGCGTGACAACCAATGCGATCGAGGACGAATGGCAAGAAGAGGGTGAGGGCGAAGCAAGAGGGAGTGTGTCGGACGGCAAGTGGGGTGGGCTGCCTACGGAGGCCACGCACAGAGGTGTGACGGAGAGCAGCCGCTGCACGCTTGAGGCAGAATAGGGGGAGGGGGGAGTTCAACCAGAAACACACCTAGCTCAGTCAAAGAAAGACTAGGAGGGGAGGGCTAGAGCAGGGGGGGGGGGGAGGGGAGGGGGCGAAGCAGACCCGCACAAACACTCCCACAAACACACGCACACCCGGAAGGAGCTGTAAACAAGGCGATATATCAAAAGCGGAGGAGAGGAGGACGGCGTGGGGAGAGCGAGAAGCGGCTGGGCAACTCTCGAGTGTTCGTGTCGGTGATCCAATTCTCCTCTTTTTTTTTAGTTCTTCGAAGTGCGTTGCTGTCAGAGACCGGAAGATGCAGCGCAGGAAGACGCAAGTTCCACGGACAGACAGGGAGAAACACACCGTTGACTCGAACCTGGGGACACGCAGCGCACACCAGAGAGGGCCCTCACCAGAACAATGAAAGCGGAAAATAGTCTAGATGCACAACGAAGGAAAGAGAGAGAGAAACGGCGTGCGCCTCTTGCACGTGATTCGGAGGCAGTGCCGCGAGAAAGGCGAGTCTTTCTGTCTGTGAGACACTCTCCACGTGCCGCGCGCTCGTTTGCCTCAAATCGCTGCGGCCAGAATTGTGACCAACGTGCGTGAGAACGCGTGCGGGGCGGTTTGTCCGGGGCGCACGCACCACACAACGGATGAATTTCTCGTCCCTCTTCCGCCACGGCAACACTGCGTCAGGAGGCTGAGGAATTCCGCGGCGCGAAGGCGAGTTTGGTAACGAAGGCAGCGGGAGAAGGGGAGGTGGGGTGGAGAGGGGTGATATGAGGTTAGGATTTGAGAAGGCGGAGAGAGAGGAAAGGTGAGGGAGGGGGGGGGCAGGAGTTGAGAATCTGGGGTGCGCAGTCGCGCAGCGTGGAGAGAGAGAGGGGAAAGAAAGCGTAGGGAAGGGGGGGGGGAGGGAGGGAGAGGGAGGGGGAGGGAGCCAATGTCCGGAAGCGATCACGGCTCGTCCGATAAAGCGCACCTCTCCTGCTGCCTGGGTGTGCGTGCGCTCGTGCGAACTGGTTGGTCTGCACTGTGCCGCAGTGCGGACGTGTATGAAGGTCCCCCTGGCGAACAACAAAAAAAAGCTATCAAGCTAGCCAGACACAAGGGGAACTCACCAAGCCAGTCCAGCGGGCAAACGTGCGCACTAGCTTCGTTCAGCACGAAATGTGTGGTGTGCACGGAGGACGCGTCTGGGTACTGGGAGAGGAAGTGAGGAATAGAAGGCGATGCGAGGTCGCTGTCCGAAAAAGTGTTCTCCCCTTCTGGACAACGAAATCTGCACCACACTAGCCCTGGCGCGTAAGCGGCGTGTCTGCGTGCGCAAGAAGGGCAGAAGCGGGGTCTCTCTCTCGCGCGGCGGTTCAGTGGGTTGCGCGTGCGTCTTCAACACGCAGCTAGATTGACCGAAAGAAAGTGGATTTACGCGAAGATGCTATGAAAAGGGGTGGAGTGGAGGAGGTTTCCGACGAGGGGGTGGTGGTGGTGAAAGAGCGAAAGATCCCCTGCTCAGAATCGAGGGTGATAATCGACGGAGTGAGGGAGACGAGGGGAAGGCAGGCGGAGGAGACGAACACACACAGGGATCAGGTTTAGGCCAGGTGTCTTGGTTGCTCGTATACGTAGATGTGACGCAAAAAAAAGAAAAAAAAGACGAACCAAAAAGCGTCTGCAGCCGCGCTACTTCGCGTTCGCAATATTTCCTTCTTTTACGCTTCACTGGCGTGCTCTGGTGTGATGTGTTTTTAGATTTTTCCGAAGTTGGAAGGGGGAGGGGGGCGCGCGCGGTGGGTTTGTGGGTCGATGGAAGTGCAGTTGTGCGTGCGGAGGCGGAGGAAGCGGGAGGGCGAGGAGGGAGGAGGTCGCGTAGCTCACAGCAAACACACACACACATATGCACACATGCACAGAAGATGCACCACTTCAACGTCCACATTGCACGCACCTTGCGCTACATCGATGCCGACTTCACGACTTGTGGTGGTTTTTCTTCCTCCCGCATCCAGTCTTCTGTTTCGAAATCGGAAGTGGTGCGGGAAGAAGGGCAATACCCGCGTTGCCATCGCGTCCCACGACACGTGGCAACAAAGAAGACACCAGGCGAAGAGGGCCGTGCGCAGCTCCGGCGCTTTCCGTTGACACTGCAGGAGACTGCCGATGCGATGGTTTTCTCATTTTTGCCGTTGATGGCTCGCTTCATCGCACTTTCCCGCTAATCGCGAGCGGTCGTGCCGTAGGTGCGTCGCTGGCAGGTTGGGGGGGGGGGCGAGGTGGAGGGAGAGAGAGGCCGGGGTAGCACACGCGTCTGTGGGACTTCACCGCACCCTCTCGGCCAGCTCCTCCAACTCCTCGAGAGTGTCACACTGCCCGTGCGCATCAGCATACGGCTGCGTGTGTGTGTGTGGGTGTGCACTTGTTCGCGTCTTCGTAAGCTGGTGAAGTAGGGGCTGTTGTGTGTGGTGAAGAGGGTAATCAAGCCCGATACACCACAGCGCGCCGTGCCGCGCAGGAGGACCTGCAACATATGGTTTGACCACGACGAGGACTCTGCACGGTGGAACGACGAGTCGCCCTGAGGCGTGGCACGCGCGCATCGGGAGAAACCGATGACTGCGGGTTTTCTTCTTCTCGCCGCCGATCCGGTGTGCGCCGACCCGGCCGTCCTCCACTGACGCACACACTGCAGCTCTGCGGCTATCGAGGAGAGAAAAGGGGGAGAGGGCCAACCGCACACGCAGGGGCATACACAGCCACAGACACACAAGCGCCCACGCACACACACGTCCAACAACATCGTAGGAGGAATAGCAACGTGCCACCATGCTCAAGGAGGAGAGGGAAGGGGGGAGGGCGAGGCGGAGACCTCC
Organism: Zelonia costaricensis; assembly: GCA_030849075.1. Lineage (NCBI taxonomy): Eukaryota > Euglenozoa > Kinetoplastea > Trypanosomatida > Trypanosomatidae > Zelonia > Zelonia costaricensis. The sequence continues at coordinate 26,353 of JASAOO010003294.1, read as the reverse complement.
TCACGCACGCCCGCTCGTGTCAATAGCGCCGTCGCGGAACTCTCGCGCGCCGCCGGCACAAGCGCGCGACACGGCCGGGGAATAAAGATAAGGGAAGGAAGGCTGGCTTGGGCGAGAGAGGGGCGCACGATTGGGGAAATGGAACAGTGAAAACGCCGCACGCACACCATAAGCATGTGCGAGGGGGGGGCCGGCCGATCATAAAACAGAAAAAAAAGTGTGGAGAAGGGAAAACTACAAACGCACATCAAGCCACGGCGTGGGACGGAGGGAGTCAGGGCTGGGGAGAACGGAGGTGCGGGCGAGCGGAGAGGCGTGCACAGAACCGCAGTCGTACGCGTCGTCGTCGTCGTCGTCGCAGACGCCTTTCCCTCGTCACCTCGCCGTGGCCGCAACGCTTTCTTCTTTCGCAGCTTTTGATTGGCGCCCGCCCGGCCATCCCGCAACAGCCTTCGAGGGGGGAGGTTGTCTGCTCTCGTGGTCGCCCGCCCCCCCCTACCCAGTCAGAGAGCGGGGCATCACCTGCAATGTGGGAAGCCCCGCAACACACACGCACGCTGTGATGCAAGAAGCATCCGGCGCGGAAGAGCGCACCCCTCAGGGCACAAAAAACAGACAAACAAACAATCACATGGCTTTCTTTGTGCATTTGCCGGAGACGTGCGTGTGTGCTCTTGCGAAGCGAGGGGGCGGGGAGGAGCTTGCGGGAGAGACGGCGAAGGCAAGCGATGGGCGGTTTGGGGTTGAGTGTGCATAAGGAGAACGAGACAGGTCGCACCCACACACACACACACACACCGGGAAATGGCGAAGAACCAAGAAGGGACGGCAACATGGGGGGGGGGGCAGGGCGGAGGAGGGAAGAAGACAGAGACGGCATCGCGTCATCACGAACCCCTCATCAACGCACACACGTATAGCCTCATGCCTCGGTGAGCCACGTACACAGTGCGCACATACATGCACACACACACACAGAGGACAAAACAAGAAGACTACGCTGTCGACACGAAGAGCGACTCCACAAGCGGTAGCGAACAGAAAGACGAAAAGCGCGCTTCTTGCGCTACCGGTCCTCTCGCGTGTGTACTTCGGCACGGTCGTCCCCTTTTTGCTGTCGCTCGGGGTCCGTGCCGCCTCTCATCCTGTGCTTGTGCGAGTACACGTCTCCTTTTTTGTTGTTCTTTCCGCGGTCGACTGCACAGACCACGCACGCGCCTAAATGCTCGACTCACGCGGGCTGCCAGCGAGGATTGTAATCTCCTGCGAGCCGCTCCAGCTCGAGCACGGCGGCACGACAACCTTCTTCAGCATGTTGCCGTGCTCCACGCACACGAAGCGCTGGAAGCCGTCCGCCGGCATGTCCTTGAGGGCGGCGCACTTGGCCGCACCGGGGTTCCAGACGCAGACGTCGCGCAGGTTCGGGCTGGCGATCTGCATGGCCGTTTTGGCGACGAGGTCCTGCACGACAATGGCGCAGGCCTGATTGGGGTAGATGCGGTCGTGCTCGCCGCGGATAATCCACAGCGGCTCCGGCGGGCTCGACGGCGTGTCCGGGTTGCCGCGGGCCTTGCCGTTGTCGATGAACGGCGAGCGGTTCACGCCGTTGATCACCGTCTGCGCAATGTCAGACACGGCGAAGTACGTGTGGAAGGCAAACTGGAACGGCGCCGCCTGCTCCTCGCTCGTGTTCGTCACCTTCATGCGCAGCTTCAGCTCGCTGTTGCTGAAGGTGATGGTGTAGAGCATGTTGACGGCGTTCTGCGGAGCATCGGTGAGGGAGCAGCCCTCGGGCAGCAGCTCGCACAGAGGCACGCGCAGGGAGAAGGTGGCCTTGCCGCTCTCGGCGTCCTCGACGTGCCAGGGGCGGATGCGCGCGAAGCCGTGCGACGGCAGCATCGGCCCGTATGAGCCGAACTGTGGGAAGATGAGCGGCACGCCACCACGCAGGGCGGTGCGGTCGGCAAAGATGGCGTTGGGGCTGAGATAGAGGTGCTCCTTGCCATCCTTCGTCTTCCAGCTGCTCAGGTGCGCGCCCTGCTCGTACACCGTGATGCTCGAGCCGTCGTCGTTGTGGACGGTGATGCTGTTGCGCCCACGCGTGTCGGGAATAAAGGCGGCCATTGCTGCTAGTCGATGTGTTTGTGTGGTGGAAAGGTCAACCCCTTTCACAAAACTCAGATGACGGCGTGAGAGGGCGGTGCGCGTGTCTGCACGGAGGCGTAAAGGGTGTGGCGGAGGTGCCAAAAGGAAGAAAGAGTACACCGCCGTAATAAAGTCAAGTAGCGCTCGACTGGCAAAGGCGACCCGCTGATTTGCGTTTCCTTTTTGAGTGTGTGTGTGTGCGTGCGCGTTTGAGCCTGAATAGGAGTGAAGAGAGGAGGTGGTGAAGGGCAGGTGGCTTGGTGCGGTGCAAGTGAAGTGGTGCGTGTTGTGATGCAGAGGGAGGTGGGAATCTGACGGGCCAGTGTGAGCGCGTTGCATTCGTGGAAGCCAACCGTGAAGCGGGAGGAAGTGAGGGGGGGGGGCAAAGTGATCGTTCGTAGAGTTCGAAGAAGCAGTGAAGGCTGTAGCAGACGCGAGGAGGGGGAGGGGGGGAAGCCGGGGGCGAAGAAGATGCGGTGGCAACGCTCTAGAACGTACCCTGCAGAATCCTGCTGCTTTCGTCCTCAAGGACGCGGTGGGACGCAGTGCTCTAGCAAAATGTGTGATGATCGCTTGTTTTCTTTGTTTAATCGCAGTAGCCTCTGTGTGGGTGTGAACAACAACACCAACACGAAAAAGGTGCCAATCGAAGACGCAAGGCGAAAGGTGGACCGTCTTAGCGCTCGCGTTCCGGTGCGACTCAAAGGTGGAGCGAGGCGGCGGCGCGCAAGACGTCGTCCAGGGGGCGCCCCACGTCCTCCCCCACGTGCCGCTGCAGGCACATCTTTGCCATGGCGTGTGAGCAGCGAGCATTGCCGCGGCAACCCCACGCACTTCTTCCCACCCCAACTGCGCGCGTGGATGACTCCTCAGCGGCGTCGCGGTCTCGCGCCTATTAGAAAAATGGGTACGGCGGTGGAGGACGGCGATCCATCATGAGTCGAATCTTCTGCTTGCACCACGATTCGTGCTGCTTCTCGTGCAGCAGGTACTCCTCGCGGTAGCGCTTCGCGTTGGCCACCGGCAGCGATTGCATCTTTTCGTTGTGCGTCAGGATGGCGCCCACGTCGACCTTCATGTACTCCGCCACGAAGTCGGCCACCTCCTTGCCGATACCAAGCAGAAGCAACACGTCTTTCTCCTCCTCAACACGCGAGTACTTGTAGAACTCAACCAAGACACGGTGCCGAGCCCAGAACAGCTTCGCACGGTCGTGAAAGTAGGCCGACCGCAGTGACTTCATCAGGTATCGAAAACAGTGCTGCTGCGGCGTCCAGCGTGGCATGAGTGCGGCTGTGCCGCCGGCACGCCCGACGCCATCCACGACGGCAGCGGCCCCGCTGCTTGACAGAGACATGTGCCACCTCTTGGAAGCGCACGAGCGCGTGTGTGTTTGTGTGTGTGTGTGTGTGTGCACACGGGATGGGATGTGTGTGACGGCTCGGCGAAGCGCCCGCCACAGTCAGTAGGGGAGCGTCGGCGTGTTTTTGTGTGCTGCGGGGGCGTAATGGAAGGGGAAGGGTGAAGACAAGAGCTGGAAACGCGGAGCGTGTGTCCTTGTTGCGCGCGGAAACGCCCAGGCGAGGGCGTAAGGGTTGGCGGCGTTGGCTGCATAGAGAGTGCCGTCGAGGGCATGTGCGTGTGCACCTGTCCACGTGCAATACCAAACGCACCGTCCGCTAAGGGATAAGACCATCTTTTTGTTGTTTGTTTTCGACGTGGCCGGCGGGGGATGTCTTGGGTGCATCCGCTTCAGCCCGAGCCACGCGCGCAGAGGTGCTCCCGTGAGACTCAACCTCTGCGCCACACAGAAAATGCAGAGACCGACCAGAGTCGGAGTCGGAGGGTGTGCGTCGCGCTCGACATTCCGTGCAGGGCACATGGCCTGTTGGCGACGTGGAGTTATTGGGTGCGAAAAGAGGCTAAGAGCGGCCACACTTCCCACGCTGCGACGATGTTTGGTGGCCTTTAATGACACAGATTCCCATGAATCGCCATCCAACGCCCTAACCCCCTATCCCCACAACGCAGCAGGAGCGGAGGCACAAGTTATCCTTTACTTGATGCTTGGTGCGCGCGAAGGGGCGAACGAAAGACACAGCACAGACACCGGTCTTAAATGTCGAAGGTGTGGGTGAAGGGACCCTCGGTCTCAAAGCGCAGCCCCTGGCGGTTGCCGAAGGTGCCAGAGATGACGCGGCTGTTGTACTTGATCCAGCCCTGCGCCTTGGGGGTGCCCGCCTCGTCCAGCGGTGCCCCGTTGGCGTCCACACGCGCCACGTCCACGCCGCGGGCGATGCGCACAAAGTGGCAGAAGCGGTCGTACAGGGTGGCGCCGACGTCCTTGGCGACGAGCTGGTGGAACTGCACCGAGTGCCCCTTCTTCACCTTTCCACCCAGCGAGGCCTGCGGGACGATGAGGATGTCCATCTCAGGGCTCTCGTCCAGAGACTGCGGCCGGCTAATCATCTTCTCGGGTGAGAAGTGGGTGAAGATCTTGGTCTGCAGCAGCACCTCCACGCCATGGCGCAGGGCGTCGTCCGTGATCGGGGTGCCGTCGTCGTCGGCCAAGAAGGCGATGTAGACCATGACGCCGCGGCCGGCGCGCACGTAGCGCTCCAAGTTATCCACCAGCAGGTGGGCCTGGTCCATGGCCTGCAGCACCACACGGATCGTCATGGCGAGGATGGAGCCCGACAAGGGGGAGGGTGAGGCGAGACAAGATGTGAATAGGGGAGGGTAAGAGGCGGGGCTGGTGGTTTACGGTAACGACGTCCGCACGTACGCGGCGTAAATGCGGCAAACTCTCACAGATGGCGGGTTTCCGAAGAGCAGGCGCGGGTGGCGTTCAGAGGAGAGGGAGAGTGGATACGGAGCCGCATAAGAGTGCAGCAGCGCATGCGGCATGCGTTGGAAAAAAAAACAAAAGAGGGTCTCCTGGCGCCTCGCTCCAGCTCGGCACCGTAACGAGGGGGGAGGGTGAGGGAGGGGCCGGCACACTGCCACCCCTCCCCTTGAGCCGGGCTACTCCGTGTACTTCTCGCCGGGGGTACGCGCTTCCGTTCCGCCTCGGGATGTCGGGTGAGGCACCGCCCTCCCGCCCATTCAGCGGGGCGGGGGGGGGGGAGGGGGGAGGCGACCTCCCGTGGTGAACAGGGGATTCGTAGGGGAGGGCCTAGTGCGGCCGTGAGCAGGGCCAAAAAGCAGCGGGTTGGAAAGGAGAGGAAGGATCAACGGTACGACACTGCAGGGACACACAGCAGAGACGAAAACAAGCGGCAACATCATCAAAAAAAAAACCGAGGCGAGCGCGCCGTGCCACTCACCTGATTGCGGGTGCGCGGGAGCGCCAGGCGGTGTACCGGGCAAGTTCCTCCGCGGTCGTTGTTGCCGTGATGGCGTGCAGTGCGTCGTCGAAGTGCCGCGCCTCCACGCACGGGACATGATGACGCACGGCAACACGCGAGGCCAGACCATCACAGGCGTCCCTGGCCGGCGGAGTCACAGAGGTGTCCGGCGGCGACTCGGACATGACAGAGCCGTCGCTTTGCGCCACGTCACCAAGCACCTCGACGGCGGAGCGCGGGGGTGAAGTCAGCGTGCGGCGGTCTTGCGGACTCGCAGGGGCGGACGCGCCGTGACAAGGCTCCAGACAGCGCGCCGGCACCGTCGCCGCTGTCAGCGAAACGGCGAAGCCGTCGGTGCCTACTTCCCCAGCTCGCTGACGACCCTCCCTCTTCTCAACGTCATTCCTTAGTAGCCACTCTGTCACGGGTGACATCACAGCGTGGGCGAGCAGCAGCCGCACGTCCACGACGGAAAAGCGCTCTGTCTGCGCAACGACGTGGTCGAGTGCATCGTCGTCGACAGCGTGCGCCACACCGCACAGCTCGGCGGCGAGTATCTGCCGCTTGACCGCGGCGGAGGGGAGGCCGACATACACGAAGCGGTCGAAGCGGCGTACAATGGCCGCGTCCAGCTCCCACGGCAGGTTTGTTGCAGCCAGCACCGTCACGGTCGGCACGTCCACCTGCAGGTGAAGCAGAAACTCCGTCTTGAGCCGCCGCGCCAGCTCGCTCTCCCCGTGCCCGCCGCGCGCGCCGCAGAGAGCGTCGACCTCGTCAAAGAAGAGCACGCAGCGCGGAGTGGCCGCGGCGGCCTGGGCAAAGGCCTGCCGCACCTGCTTCTCGCTCTCACCCACCCACTTGCTCAGCAGGTCGGCCGCCGAGACGCTGAGAAAGACGGCGCCGCTCTCGGCGGCGGTCGCGGCGGCCAGGCGGCTCTTGCCCGTGCCGGGCGGACCGTAGAGGAGGAGGCGCCGCCACGGCTGGCGTGGCCCGGTGAAGAGCGCCGGGTAGCGCTGCGGCAGCGTCGTGGCCTGGCGCAGGGCGAGAATGGCGTCGTCGCAGCCGAACGTGTTGGCCCACGTCGCGGTTGTGTTCGCCGGCGTCGGTGCGTCCCGCGGCGACTGCGGCGCCGCGCCCCCCTCATCGTGCTCCCCCTCCTCTGAGTTCCGCTGCTGCGTCTTCGGCTCGTGCGATGGGGCGGCGTCTGCTGACGCTGCCGTGTCCCTCGCAGTGAGAAAGCCAAGCACCTGCCCCACGGCGCTGATGACGAGCTCATAAGTGGACGAGTACGCGTGCTGGCGTTCAAACGAGCGCAGGACGCAGAGGCACGGCAGCAGCTGTTGCAGGGTGCCGCGAAGCGCGGCGTGCGCCTCGGCGCTCAGCGCTCCGTGGAGGGATGTGGGGGTAGACGGGGCGGCAGTGTTGAGCTGCTGCCGCAACAGGTCGCGCGCCTCACACACCAAGGCACGCGTCTCTTCCACCTTCTTCACCTCCATAGCACAAGCGCAGCGGTTATCTTGGGCTGCGCGGATGTCTGTGCTTGTGTTCGAACCGGTGGTGCGAGGTGTCTGTGAAGGGAGGGGCGGGGAGTGTGAGAGGGAAGGGGGAGTGGATGTGGAGGGATGGAGACTCTTGGCATGTCCTTCGGCGCTCGCGCACACATGCTCATGCGGTCGCGCGAGCGGGTAGCCACGTCTTTGCAGCCCGTGGTTAGATCGCTCCAGAGGGCTCTGCTGCTGCGCGCGTCAAGTGTCCACTGCAACTGCTGTCGCACGCGCGTTCTTTTTTTTTTTTCTTCGACTCTGAAGCCCTTGAACCGGGTGACGGTCATTGTCTCCGGAGCTGCAGAGCACGCCAAGGAGCTCCGGCGCGTTGCTCAGAGAGGGGAGGAGGGAGGGGAAGGGGGGGGGGGACATCAGTAATCACCGTCGCGCGCGCGCGTCCCCACTGGCACCGACAAGACGCTGCAGCAGCGCTTCGAGACGGTTCAGGCGTTCGTCCAGGTGCCGCTGCAGTCGAGCCCCCTCCGCCGCTACCAGTGCCTCCACCTTCGCAAGGACGTCGGCCTCTGACACCGGCGCGGCGAGTCCGCCAGAGGCACCGCCGCCGTCGCTGCTGCACGGCGGCGACGCATCCGAAGGCTTGCGCACTGGCGTCCACGGCTGCAGCTGATTCACTAGAACTGCGCGTAAGTCGGTGGCTACGGCCCAGGACGACTTGTGCAGCGGCTGGCCGTACACCGACGACACGGCGTCGCTCTTGTCGCGTGGCTCTGTTGTGGGCACGGGCGTCGCGGCACCGTGCAGAAGCAGAAGGGGTGCGGCCTCTCCGCAGCCGGGTACGGTGGCGAGTCCTACGAGGCGGTGACCATCCGTCACCTCGTGGGTGCCCTGCACACGCACCTCGAGCGACCAGTCGGTCTCGGCTGCAGCCCGAGACACGGTGTGCCGTACGCTGAGCCGCAGCACCCGGCCGGCCGTGCGGAGCGTCAGCTCGTGCTCGTCACGCGTCACGGCGGCGTTGAGTAGGGCCCACGGTGGCACGCCGGCGTCGGCGGGAGACGGGGTCGCACCGAGCCATGCCAGCGCGGCGGTGCAGTTGGGGCTCTGCAGGGGCAGCACCGCGCTGCTCCAGTGTGGCCGCGAGCCCTCCCCCGTGCTGCGCACCACGAGCACAAACCGCGTCCTCAGCACGTGCCCGCGCGGCTCCGCCGTGGCCTCGCCGTGGTCGGTCGCACACAGGAATGGCGGCACCCCCAGTCGGAGGCTCGGCGACGCTTGAAGTACTGACAGCGCGGGCAGCGCCAGGTTGCCGGTCGGCGTCGCGGTGCTGCTCGAGGCAGGGCTCCACAGCGCGTTCAAAACACGGGGCCCAGCAGCCGCGCTAGCGAGTTCGTCCCCTGGTGCCCCACCACGCGTGGGCTTCGTTGCTGTCGGCGAGGCCGGCTGCACCTGAAGGACGTGTCCGTCGATACCGCGAAGGACGGGCAGACCCGCACCGCCATCACCCCCCTCACCCGGGCCACCTGCCGCTTCTGCGTCGCCGACGTCGGCTCGCTCGCCGCCGAGAACCCAAAAGCAAATCTCGTGCCGGCTCGACGTAGCGGCGGCCGAGACCGCCACGCCGTAGAAGACGTGAGCGCCTGCGGTCATGAGCACCTGATGCACACACACCGGCGGTGTTGTACGGTGCGCCACGCCGACGCACCACGTGTACACCTCCACGCTGCCGCCTGCAGAGGCGGCGCAGAGGACAACACCAGAAGGGGGCCCCGCCGCGGCACTGACCGCCACGTGCTGGAAGGGCCCGAGCTTCCACGCATGCTCCGTCACCGGCGGCGGCGCTCTCTCCTTGACGGGGGACGCGCCCCCTAATGAGCTTGTGCTGCCGCCACCGCCTTCACACACCACCCCCGTGAGGCGCTGGAGACCGGCGACGACAAGCACGGACGCTGCCCTTGCGCCGCTGGCGAGGGATGCCGTGGTGGTGGCGGTGCAGAAGTCCTGCACACGTGCGAAGCCGGTGCGCACAGCACGCTTGCCGTGCAGACCCGCCTGCACTGCGGCCATCTCGTCGTCCTCGCCGCCGTCGTTGTCCTCTGAGCTTGACGCCGCGCCGCCGCTGCTGGGACGCAAGCCGGAGGACACGAGGAGCAGCTGCCGCTGCCCCGTCTTGACCGCCACGAACTCCAAGCCGACCCACGCCACGGCCTCCACCGTGGTAATTGCCGGCGGAGATGCGTCAGAGGCGCGAGCCGCGGCGGCGGCTGTGAAGTGCGGCCCCACCCACGCCGTCCCCACGAGAGCCTCCGCCTCGGCGGCAGCTGGGAGAGCAGCGTTACTTGTGGCTGTTCCAGTGGCGCTGCTCGCTGATGCGGGCCGTCGCACCGAATCGTGCGTCGCTAGCCGCCGCAGGTCATCTTCGTAGATGTCGACTGAGTGCAGCAACATCATCTCCGGTGCCTGCGTAGCCTCGCCGTGTGCCCGAGAGGGCGAGGCAAAGGCGTACATGTGCAGCTGAATGAGGGCCGACTGACCCGCCGGCACACTGGCGAAAACGTCATCGCGCCCCAGCGGCGCCGGTCTCTGAACCGCCTGCGAGGCAACGGCAACGAACGCGCCGTGCGAGGCGGTTGCAGGAAGAACGGCGACGACGTTTGGCGCGGCGCGTGGCGGCCGCGGGCCTTCCTCGAGCAGCACCGCGAGACGGGGCAGCGCCTTGGCCATCGCGTTGCACCGTCCGTCTTGCGAGAGAAACAAGTCGTGCGAAAAGCGTGCTTGTGGTTCACGCTCCGCTATGATGTGATCGTGCGAGGAGGGAGGAAAGGGGTGGGTGCGGGACCGCTGTACTCCTGTGCGTGTGCGTTTGTATGTGTGCCTTGAGCCGCGAGCGTGGCAGCGAGTCAGGAAGAACGAGAGGGCAGGGGTAAGGCTGGGAGGAGGCGACGTTGATGCCTCGTCAAGCAAGTGGCACAGGCACACGGAGATGAGTGTAGAGTGCACCGCAGAGCAGCAAACTGCAGCACGTGCGTTTTTTTTTTTTTCACACGTACGCTGAGCACGGGGTGGTCAGACTCGTGCGCAACAGCCGGTTAATGAAGTCCACGCTATACTTCTTTCTTTTTTGAGGTGAGGAGGTGAGGGGTGGGGGGGGGGGGGAGGTTGAAGTGCCCACAGGTACGCACGCCAGTGATACGGGGATGGGTTCTTGCGCCGCCACGGAAAGGGCAAACACGCACGGTCGCCGTGTCTCGATTGCTGGAATTTTTTTCCTTGCTGCTTTTGATGGCCGTACTCTCACGCGCTTCCGCACGAGCGCGACGTGATGAGCAGGTACCGGCGGGTTCGTTGCGTGCGCTGCCGCTAAAGCGCTCTCATGCCAGAAACAGCCCGCGGAGGCGACGATGACGTCGACCAAACACCTGCCCCTGCACACACCAGCCTTGGATTGGCGCACATGCCGAGGAAGTACGCAGCACACGCCAGCTCACCGCGGTGCACTCACAAAGGGCATATCAAAGCTGATGAAGAGGACGGCACAATGGAGGAAAGAAGAAAAAAAGAAGGTGCGCTGCGAGCGAGGGATACAAAGGCGCACCACGGGTATGTGAAGTGGCTGGGAGGGGGGGGGGGAGGCAGGAGGTACGTGCACCGCGCACCTCTCCGGTGGCACGCGTGGCACAGCATCCAAGAAGAGCCGTTTCCAGAGATCAACATGCTGGGAGGGAATGCGGTTGGCCGAGGGACCATGAAAGCAGATACACACACACACACACAAACAAAGTCAGATATGTGCGCACAACCAAAGGACTCCACACCATGTACGGACAGTGCGCCGGCTAACGACGACAACGGCGAAAACGACGAACCAAAAAAGAAAAAATGAAGCGTCTCTCCCGCTCTGGCAACGCGACCACTGACAAGCAGTACCCCGAGTTCTCATCAGGCACACTGCGACTTCAACACGTCGTGTACACATAAGCGCTGGCAGAAGGAGGTAGAAAGAAAGGGGGAGGGGTGGGAGGTGAGAGGTGAACGGCGAAGTTGAACGCGACGTCGAATAGGCAAAAAAGGAACTTCGAGCAAGAGCAAGACAGCAGACGCGACGAAGACACACACACACACACACACACAAGCGAATGACCCTCTCGCAAACGCGCACCCACGTCTTGAGTCGTGCAGGTGAGTCCACGTTCACACTCAACGCGGTGCCGGCGCACATGCCGTGGCCGTTGCCGCTGGCACCCCTTCAAGAACAACAAAAACAGAACAAAAGGGCAGGCCAACCAAGCGCGCCATGAGCGGAAGGGAGGAGAGGAAGGGGGAGGCAGAGTGGACTCGTCTTGCCACATCGAAGGGGTGTCGAACTCTGTCACACGAGGCCAAGCAAGGGGAAGGACGTAGGGGTGGGGGGAAGCAGGGAAAGAGGATGGGAGACTCGCTAAGGCCGTACAGACTCACGAGAGCGAGAGCAGCACATATAAAGAGAGAGCGGGAGGGCGATGTGGAGGGCGCGGGAGGGGGGGGGAGGGCAGATGCCTGTCGAATCGTTCAATGGAAAAGGAGCGCACACGCACGCGGACGTGGGCGCTGTGGGAGCCCAGATCGTGCGCACAGAGGACGAAAACGGCAAGGCGGCGAGGTGCAGAGAAACTATGAACGGAGCCCCTTGCCAGTGAAAGGGAGGGGGGGGGTAGAGGGAACCGTACACGCGAAAGGGGGAGCAACACAGCCCTGCAGAAACACGCAGACACACACATACACACATTCACAAAAGAGCGACGGCGCTCACTGGAAGAGAAGGAGCACCGGAAGAGGGAGAGAGTGACGATTGTAAAGGGTGGGGAGGTAGACACACCAAACTAGTGGAAGAGAAGGGCAGAGAGAGAGGGCGTAACCGGTAGAAGAGAATAACAGGGACCAAGCATGGAAGAGAGCGCAAGAGAGAGAGGCGAAGCAGCACACCAACGAGTGCTTGAGCGCGCAACAGCCCCGTGAGAGGGCAGCGGCTGAGTGTGGCACACAGAGAGGGCTGATGCGCAAGCAAAACACCCCCCCCCGCCGGCGGCGAAAGAAGCAAGCGAGAGAGAGAAAATCGAGAATTCAGTGCACATGCGAAAAAACGAAAAACAACAAAAAAAACAATCCAAGCCGCAGTGAAGGGAGCCACAACTCTTGAAAGAACAAGAAGGCGGCGTCACGTCTCATGGCCCCACCACCACGTCCATGACCAAGAACAGCGGTGAGGCGGTCTGGGCGCCGGCGGCATCGAACGTGCACCGCGACTCGAGGAGTCGTAACTCGCGCCCTGCTCACTGGCGCTCACACGCACACATCAGTGCACTTCCGCACGCGTGGGAGGGCAAGGAGAAGCTAGGCACATGCATCAGAGGCAATGCACACGAAAAAGGACAGAAGATAGATGGAGGCGGGTGAGCGAAGGTGGAGCTGAGCGGCGCGCACCTTTGCCCCATCCCTTGAAGGCATATGAAGAGGATTAGTCCGTGAAGGGAACGATGGAAGGGAGGGGGAGGGAGGCGTCGAGAGGAGGCGTGTGCGGACTGGTGCAACTGATAAAAGTACCGGCACGTCTATGCCAGATGGCAGGTCACGGCTCGGCAGCAGACCCCCCTCCCCCCGGCACGGGTGCTGCCACGCGAGGAACAAGAGGGGAACCAGAAAAGTGGAGAGGGAGGGAGTAGTCACAGAGGAGGCCACCAATGCACATCGACCTGGACGGCGCACCTGCTCGCACGGGGGAGCAGTCAGGAGTTTGTGTGTGTGTGTGTGCAACGCACCACGTACGTCTTCCCCGTCGGTCCTCACCAAAAAAGTAGCGAGGTGGAGTGGCGCAGAGCACCGTCCAAGCACAGGAGCAGAACAATACAAACAAACCCGAACATGTACACAAGTGGAGGAAGAAAAAGGAAGGGGGTGGTGAAACCCCAAGGGGGAGGAGAGGGGGGGGGGGGGAGGTGCACGTTGTGAAGTCGGCGCGTGTGCCGCGTGGCCGCGCAGTGAAGTTCGAGGGAAGCTGCAGCCCAGCAAACCAAGAAAAAAAGAGGCGAAGGAGGTTGCCAGGAGTCTGCGCGTTGCTTCCCTGCGCGCAGGTCGTTGGCCAGCGCGACAGCACCGGCGCCGAGGTCCACGAAGGCGTGTGCAACCATAAGGGCGCAGAAGAAAACAAGAAGAGGAGAGCACGGCGAAACAAACATCGAAGCAGGAAAGAAAAAAAAAAGCGAAGAACAACAGCACCAACACTCCACACGGAGGCGGCGACTCACAAAACTATGAAGGACGAGGACGGGGGCGTGGGGGTGCGCAGCGGAGAGACGTTGCGCCACTCCTCTCGCGCTCACCCGTGCACCGTCGTCTCTGCCTTGGCCTCGCTGGCTGCGGCGTCCTCGTCGTTGAGGTCGAGCACCTTTGAAATGCGCTCGTACACCTGGTTGACGGAAATGCCGTCGCGGGCGCGGATGCGCATCGACACGGGGTGGCTCATCACCATGGTGATGTTGTAGCGTGCCTCGGGAAAGTCGCCGAGGAGCTCCATCTTGACGTGGCGTCCAAGCGTCGCGGTGACGATGAGCAGCTCAAGGTAGCCGAACTCCTGCCCGATGCAGCTCCGCTTGCCGCAGCTGAACGGAATGTAGCCGCAGCGGCCGCAGCGCTTGTGCAGCGCCTCCCCCTCCTCGCCGAGCCACCGCTCCGGCCGGAAGACATCCACGTCGTCGCCGTACACGTGCGTGTTGCGCTGCAGTGAGAAGAGCGTGATGACCGCCGTGACACCCTTTGGGATGACGACGCCGGACGAGGGCAGGTAGACGTCCTCGGCGGCGTCGCGGTAGATGATCGGCGCCGCCGGGTACATGCGCAGCCCCTCCTTCACGACCGCCACGAGGTAGTCGCACTCCATCAGCTCCTCCACCGTCGGACACGTGCAGATGGACGGCATCAGGTCCTCCAGCGCCTCGTGCAGGCGGTCCTGCACCTCCGGGTTCGCGCCGAGCAGCGCGAAGAGGAACTCCATCGTGTGGCTCGTGGTGTCATGGCCGGCGAAAAGAAAGGTGACGAGGTGGTCGAGCACGTCCTCCATGCTGAAGTGCACGTAGAGCTCATCGATCAGCGCGTCCATGATGCAGCGGCGCGTGCCGATCTGGCTCATCTTCATGTTCTTGTCGAGCAACTCCGCGCTGATCTCCTTGAGCACTTTGCGTGCGTTGCGCTGCGCGGCAGACTTGATGTACGGGCAGAAGTAGTTCATGCGGGACATCTTCATCATGACGTCGAAGTGCTTGCGCACGCGCAGCGACTCGTTGCGGGACGCGCGAAAGGCCGCCTCGCCCATCGCGGAGAGCGCCATGCGGAAGATGTGGTCGCTGAGGTCCACGACGGCGTCCTTCTCGCCGCCGCACTGGATGAGGTCGAAGAGGCCACCCATCATGCGCAGCGCGTGCATGCGGATCACCTCGTTCGCCATGCCGCGGATGTTCTGCGAGCTGAAGATGGGCATGAGGATGCGGCGGTGCATCGCGTGCTCCTCCTTGTTGCCAATCGCAACGAGGCCAACGCGGCCGACGACGATGCGGACAATGTCGTAGCCGGAGTCCTTGTGAAACTTGGTGTCGGCGCGCAGGAGCACGTGCTCGATGTCGCCCGGGCTGGACAGCACGATGTGCGGCCGGAAAAAGATCTTCATCATGAAGGGCTTGTAGTCGAAGTCGGTGCACCAGCGCTGCAGCGTCTTGAGCGGGTCGCCCTTGCGCACCACGTAGAAGTGACGGTACAGGACGCGCTTGACCACGCTCCAGACCGGACCGTCCTCGGGGTTGTGCGGGATCGGCGGCTGCGGCAGGTTCGGCGGTGCCGCGAAGACGGCCTGCAGGGTCCGGGTGGTGGCGTACGCGAGGAAGCCGACGGCAGCCATCGTGGCCACCGCCTTGAGCGGCGACACACGAGACGCAGAGAGCTGCATGATGGCGGAGGCGGGGAAAGCACCTGGACCGCGGAAAGGGCTAGGGAGGGGGTGTTGACTTCCGTAGTCTTGACGTTGGGGGCAAGACACCGTATGTCTGTGTCTGGACTGTGGGCGCCGATAGGGGGAGGGAGGCGGCGAGTCTTGGTGTGCGTTTGTGTTTGTGTGTCTGTGTGGGTGAGCGTGGGCGTGTGGCTCTACGTGGACAGCGTTGAAGAGCGAGTAGGCGGGACGCAAGGTGCGACACAACGGAGGGGCCCGACACACGCCGGATACGGCCAAAGGCGTGAGGGATGCGGAGCGAGTGGCGCGTTTGTGCTCCGTTCGCGTATTGTGTTTCTTTCGTGTGTCGATGCACTTCGCGGTTGAGCGGTTTCTCGGGCTGACGGAGAGGCGTTGAAAGAGAGTCGGGGAGCGAGCGAGGAGGGTGGCGGGAGGCGGTCGAGTGGAGAGACGTGATGCGGGAAGAGGGGGGTAGGGGGGGGGGAAGTGGCCTTTCGGGGGCGTCACGTGGGGCAAAGCGGCCAGAGGCAGCAGCGAGGCGCACAGAAGGGAAAAAAAAACCTGTTCACACCTGTGGCGCAAGGGACTGCAGTTTGCCGCAGAGAGTTCTTTTCCTTTTGTTGTTGCTTTCGGTGACAGTTTGAGCCACATGTGAAGATGCAAACACATCCGCACGCAACGGAGGCGCAACCACGCACGCAAACGCACAGACGAGACGGCAGGGCACAGGCCGGGAGAGCACGAAAGCTGTGCTCCCTAGGACGAGTGGTCTTGCGACTTCGTTTCCTTCGGCATGCGACGCACACGGCGCGTGCCGGCAGTCTTCTCCCGCTCTGCTAGCTTCTGCTCGTACGCAAGCTGCCTTGAAAGCTGAAAGGTGACGGCCTTACCGGGCTTCGGGCTGCGCTCGGTGTGGAGGGCTTGGAGAAACGAGCCGGCGAGGTCCATGTAGAAGCGCTGCTTCTCCGGATTCGTCTCCTTGCTCTTCTCCGCCCACTGCTCCACAAGGCGCTTCTTCAGAAAGGTGCGGGCATGGCGGGACTTGACGGTAATGTCGATGCTGCGGTAGCACATGCGGAGCAGCGACAGAGGCGAGTTGATCTCTAGCACGCGCTGCTGCGAGTTCATCTGCTGCCCGGAGCCGCTGGCTCCACTTGCCGCGACGCCGGCGCCTCCAGCGCGCGCGGCGGTCCCCAGCCGCCACGGAACGAAGCGGAACATGGCACAGGGAAGGGCTGGGGCCCTGTAGTGGAAGGGGAGGGGGGGGCGGTAAGAAGTGGGGCAGGAAAGAGGGTGACTGTACAACTGCACGTTTTTGTGTTTGACTTGCAGCTGACGTGTGTGTGTGTGTGTGTGTGTCAACAAGTGTTGAGTCACAGAGAAACAGTGAGTGGGGTCATGGGTAGGGAACAGCACAACGGCTTTGATGTACGCTGCTTGTCGAGTCAGGCTGTTCCTCTTCGATCACGACTGTCATCCGCACGGTACGGGTACAGTAGAGACCCGCACAGAGACGCAAGGCTGCCGGAGGCGCACCGATATCCATCGACTCGCTTTTTTTGGCGCAAGAGGCGAGTGGCGAAGCGCTCGGAACGCAGAGCAGCTTCAGGGAGAAGGAGGAAAAGCAACGAGTGCACTGCGGGAAGAAAAAAAGCGCTGTGACCGCTGTACAGGGACTGCGGCGAACACACACCACACGCACGCACACATGCACACACGGACAAGAGGTGGGGCAGTACGGTGGGTGGGGGGGGGGGGAAGCGGGGGTACACAGAAAAAACGACAACCGACTACACGGATTGAGGTGCACAGACGCTCAAAGTAGTGATAGACGAAGGAAAAAGAAGGTGGTGGTGGGAGGGGGGGGCCCCAGGACCACGTCCCTCAAAAAATGCAGGTCGCAGGGGCCTTCTAAATGGTACATCGAGTCCGGTGTCTTCAAGTGACGGCTGTCAGCAGCGGTGGCGTGATATCAAGAGCAAAGCACTAAAGAAAAGATAACAAAAGGGAACGTCAGCTAGTATCGAAACTGCAGAGGAAGGGAGGGGGGGGGGGAAGTTGAGGACACGCCGCCGTACGACTTCTCCAAGATCGCCAGCTCATCTCACGCTCGCGGCCGCAAGCTCGGGTCGTTGGTGGTGAAGACGCTGTACCCGCTGGGCAAGGCCGTTGCCGTTTGGCCGCCCGCAGTGACACCGCGCAGGCGCGACAACGCAAAAAATGCCTCAAAGAAGCTCGAGTTATTCATGCCGAAGAAGTTTGACCCGGCTCCTCCGAGGCAGCCGTCACGACTGCCGTACATCGCCTTTTGGTGGTTTCTCTCGCAGATCTCTTCAATAGCGCGGGCGTAGGTCGCCATTATCGACGACGGAGCGCCGGAAAAGAGCCGCACATGCCACAGATTCATCTTCTCCACCGCCCGCGCAAACGCTGGCCACTTCGACTGCGGGATTTCGACCTCCTCGAGCAGCAGGACGCGCAGCCGCGACATCAGCGGCAAGCAGTCGATCAGCGCGTTCGCCTGCGTCGGCGAGAGGGCGGTGTAGCTCAGATCGAGCTCCTCCAGCTCGCGGTCGCAGCCGTCAAGCAGGAGGTCGCGCAGCGGGGCCGCGTCGCTGCTGGTGAGCGGGTTGCCGCGCAGACTGAGGCGGCGGACATGCGCAAACCGCAGCACCTGGGCCAGGCACCACAGCGACGACCTGGTCAACTCGTTGTAGGAAAGGTCAAGGGTGTGCACGTGGCACAGATGATGCGTGCCGAGGTACGCCACACCGGCGAGCAGCACGAGCAGCGTGGCGGTGCGCATTTGGCAACAGGAGAAGGACAGCGTGGACAGCGTCGAATCCTCGCCGGCCGCGGACAGGCGAGACCCCGTCGTCATCGCGCGGAAGTACTCCGACGTGCACAGCCGGCGAAAACCGTCGAAGATGAGCACGTGCATGTGATCTGGGCTAACAGAGATGCCGCTCAGGTGGAAGACGCTGAGCTTGAACGTTGCCCCGCCGAGCCGCAACGCCAGATCCGCGATGAGGCGGTTCTCTGCCACGACGCCGCGGCTCACGAGCAGCGGCGGGTACTGATTCTCTGGCTTGCCCTCGTGCAGCCGCTTCATGAGGTCCTCCGGCGCCGCGTCGACGCCGGTCGCACCGTCGGAAACACTCGTGGACGCGTCGCTCCCGCGGCGCTCAAGGATCGACGGTGGCGCCTGCGTCAGACTACCGGCCGTGGCGGTGCTGCGCACGACGATCCACCACGGCCCGTAGAAGCGCAAGTCCGACTCCCACTCAGGCCGCTCCTGCGGCTCATTCCACGACACCTTGCTGACCGAGGCGACCAGCTTCTCTACAAGGGCGTCCAGCAGCAGCTCCAAAGGGGTGATATGCGCGTGTATGGGGTGCACGAGCTTCTCGGCCTCCGCGTCGGTGAGCGTCTCGCTTGTCAGGCGGTGAATGAAGCGGAGTGGCCTGAAGTTGAGCAGCGGAAGGTCCTGCCGCTTCACAAGGCCGGCGCGGCGGTTGGCGCTGCTGCTGCGCGTCGACTCGTCCTTCTCGGACCGCTTTGTGGGTGCGTTGAAGACACGCAGGACGTGCTCCTCGTCTGTCCGCGCCACGGACGGGGCGAGGGTGGTGTAGCACGTAGTCCGTGCCTGGCGAAACGCCTCCATACGTGTGGTTGCGCCTTTTGGGTTAGCGTGTGTGTGGGGGTGGTCACAGACCAGATAGATAGGTGGAGAAAACAGCGTAGAAATAAGCAGCTAAAGAAAGCAGCAAAAAAAAAAGGGTGCGAGGCGGCCACAACGTGTGATGCTGACCTTTGCCTCGGGTGCTCGTTTTGGAGCGGAAATGCAGCCGGCGCGTGCTTGTGGAGTGCACCGCGAAACCTGCTCCGCGCACCAGTGTTTGCGCTCGCTGGGAAGCTGAACCCAGTAAGAGGGTGGGGTGGCGGCGAGCGAGAGAGAGGGGGGGGGGGAGGAAGAGGGAGGTGGGCGCAGTTGGAGGTGTCAATCGAGGCGAGATGAAAGCACAGGGCAGGTAGTGGAGCTTCCGCGGCGCTGCGTGCGCTGACTGCCCTCGCGGCAGCTCTCAACAGGTTTCAGCGCCGCGGGTCTACGTGAGCTTCTCTGCTGCAATAGCGGCTTTGCAGAGGTCGAGAGGAACAGTTGATGTCTACACGTGTGTTTGTGTAGTGTTACTAGAGCCGTGAAGCAGATGCCACGTCACGACTCGCCAGCCATGGCGTGCCTGCTCCGCGTCTCCTCTCCAGGTCCCAGAGCTCGTACGGTGGCAGCACAAACGGGTTCTTCCGCGCGATCGTGGCCAGCTGCCGGCCAAGCTGCTGCTCCCGCCGCGCCATGTTGTGGAGGAGGTCCGGGCTCGTGTGATCGTAGCCGAAGGCGTGCAGCGTGGCGTGCACGAGGGCCGCCTCGAGATACGGCACGATGGGTAGACTGCGCGATCTGGCGGCAGCGAGGGAGCGCTGCTGCATGTAGTCGAGTGAGACGAAGATGTCGCCCAGATCGACGAGCTCGGCGCGGACGCGGGACGGCGGCACAACCAGTTGCGGCGCCGCGCTGGCTTTGGCAGGGCCGCGTGGGGAGTGCGCCAGCGCCGCGTGCGGTCCGTCGCCGAAGAGGAGGTCGTTCACGAGGCTGCTAGCCTCGCTGGTCGCCGTAAAGGTGAGGACGTCTGTTGGGCGATCGGCGCCATTGTACTTTCGGTTGAGTTGGCGCATGTGCGCGAGCGAGACGAAGCGCACGTTCAGGCGCGTGTCGTACGGGGCCTTTTCGAGGGTGAAGATGAGGTGCAGGAGGTGCCCGACGGAGCGGCGCAGCGCTGGCGTGGAGCCGCTGATCGCCAGTCCGGCAAACTTCACCATGGTCCTCTTCGAGCGCAACTATGCAAAGGTGGCGCTGCGTGCACTTCGGGTCTGTGAGAAATGGAAGCGGGAGGGTGGAGCAACGGCTGAGGCAGGGCGCCGTGTCAATCACAAAAAAAAACGCGGGCGTGACGGTAGTGGGGTGCCGCCGCCTGCGCGACACTCCCAAGTTGTAGAAGGGCAAAGAGTCGGAATAAGGGGTGGGCGGAAAGAGGGAAGGCGGGGGGGGGCGCCGACGTTGAGGGCAAAGGGAAGTGACGTTGCCATGAGTAGCTGAGACTCGTACTGAGATGAACGTGCCAGGTGCAAAGAGCGGCACACGAGTTCTCGCCTTCGGTGCGCGTACACACGCAGCGACACGGCGAGGGTGGGTGAGCGGCCCATTCGCAGCGCTTCGTCGAGGTGCACCTGGGTTGCAGAGATCGATGAGTCCCTTAGCTTCCATGCAAGTACGAGGTTTTGTGCTTCACCGATCAACCCCCCCATCCCCACGTGGTGTGGGCAGAGGAGGAAGAAGGAAACCGAAGAAGAAAGAGGGTGCCAAGCAGACGTCACGCCCACACAGCAAGAAAAAGCGCGCGCTCCTCTCCCACGACACAGAGAGAGAGACGTCCGCGTCTTTTTTTTTTTTTTATTGCAGCCGGTGCGCGCCTCACGCAATCGGAACGACAGCGGTCTCCTTTTCCAGTATGGCGGCCACGGCAGCGGCGCGAGGGAACGCGGACGACCACGGCGCGGCCGCGGCGGCTGACGCGAGCTCCGACGAGGTCAGCGGGACTGCGCACCACACCGCTTCCATGAAGCGCACCCCGGCCGCGGCGTCTGCAGCTTCGCAGGCGCCAGGAAGTGCGGCTGCTGCATTGACGAGCCGCACCAGGGAGGCTGTGAGCCGCTCCACCGGCTGATTTGGCGCCAGCGCGATCCAGGAGAACCACAACCGCACCAGCAGCACCAGACAGGGGACGTCACGCTTGCAAAGTTGCTCCACGCGATCGGGATGCACCGCTGCGGCGGCGTGCTGCTCCACACATGCGCAGACACGGTCCACCACACTCTGCAGCAGTGCCGCGACAAGCCGGGCCGCGGCGCCGCGGGCGAAGAAGTCGGCCGCGCGCGGCGGCACCAGCGCCGAGAGGGCGTAGCTGCGACAGCGCAGGAAGAGGCACCAGGTGAAGGGGGCGACGTCCGCGACGGTCGAGACGGCGCTGCCCACGGCCCAGTTCATCGTGACAAAAGCGTGCAGCAGCACCTCGCGTGTCAGCTTCGCCGCGTGGCACGTCTCCACGTCCCTCGCGACGCTGTCAAAGTCCACATCGGCACACACCGGTGAGGCTGCAGCCGTGCCTGACCCATCGGCAGGGCCCTCGCTGACAAACCTGCACTGCGCCAGAACGCGCTGCGCCGACCACCGAAGCCGCGCGAGCGCGGTGAGGAAGGACAGCGGCGGCAGCAGCGTTCGCAGCGGCGTACCGTGCGACGCCCACGCAGTGCGGCTGCTTGCGATAGCGTACGTATAGAGGCCCTTCATGGCGAGCTCTACGCGACGTGCGAGAGCCTCGGCGCGACCGTCGCTGCTTGCAGCGCGCCACGCGTCGAGCAAGGCGGGGAAGTGGAGCGCCACGTGGCTCACGAGGGACAGCGGCTGCGACCGCGCGTGCGTGAGCCACTCCACCCACGCCACAACACACGGCTCGGCGACGGACTCATCACCGGGCGTGTAGCGGCACGCCAGCCGCTGCATCGCCTGCATGACGTCCACAGCCGCAGCTTCCGCTTTCAGGACCGTCCGCCCGCTGCTGCCCGCATGATTGGGGGCAGCGCTGTCACTCGCGGCTTCTTTCTTGTACGCTGCCACGGCATCATGGAGCTCCACGGCAACATCCTGCAACGACCGCGTCTCGGGTTGCGCGAGGTGCCTTTCGCAGTCCCCCACAGCTGCGTGAAGCTCACTCAGTAAGACACCTTCCATTCGACAACGCGTGTTGCGGCAAACGCCACACCTTCTCCGTGTCGTGTGCAGCGTGGAGTGTTTGAGGGAGGCGGCGCGAACGGGGCAGAAAGGGGAGGATGGAGGGGGAGAGCGTGATCGAGAGCGGGGCGTGACCCTACAGGAGAAGGAGGAAAACGAAACACTCCAGCGCACGTGTCAGGCAAATCACCAGCGAGACAGAAGCGTCTGCTTGTACGCCGCTGGCCGTGTGGCGCTGTCGCGGCGAGCTTCGCTTTGCGTCTTCTTGTGTGGAGGGAGTTGGGCAGCGGACACGCCGCAGAAGCTGAGAGAAGAGGAGGGGGGAAGGGGTGTGGGGCAAAGAGACGGCCACGGAGGGACGGCGGCCTGGCGGGTGCAGTGGAGTCCATAACGGACCAAAGCCAGCCACTATGCTGCGCAGGCCTTCAAAAAACAAAAAATGATGAGGCGTCTCGTCCCTCACAACTCATCTCACTGCTCCTGTGCGTCACAAGGTTGAGTGGAGAGGGCGGGGGGAGGGGGGGGCTGCGCCCCACACTCTCGAGCCCTTTCACGGAGCCGACGCTCGCCACTACTTCCTCCTCCGCCCTGAGGCACTCGCCGCGGTGCCGCCGCGGGTGCCGCTGGAGCCTGGAGCAGGGGTAGAGCCACCGCGGCCGCCACCGCCAATCAGCACCATGCGCGACACCTCCTGCTCCCCAAGCTGCGCCGTAAGCCGGCGCTGCGTCTCCGCGTTGAGGGCGATGTCCTGCAGCGTCTCCTGCATTTCGCGGATGCTACTGCTCAGCCGCAGGTCCGCTGCAACGTTTTGCTGAATGACGCTCCGCAGCGCCCTCTTGTTGGCCTCCAGCTGCTTCTCAATCCGCCGCGTCTCGCTCTCGCGGGTTTCGAGCTCGTGCTGGAGGTTGCGCACGGCGTACAGCAGCGCGGTCGTGCGCCGCCGCTTCGCCGCGACGTCGAGCAAGACGGACTCGAGTGGCTCGAATGCGTAGGTCAGGTCGATGAACTCCGACCTCTCGAGCAGCGCCGCCCCGACACCGCCACGCGTGCCCTCCACTTCCTCGACCGCGTCGTCCTCGTCATCGATGTCCTCGCCGCTGCTGCCGGCCTCCTGCATCAGCTGCGACTCGTACAGGGCGCGCTTCGCGTCCAGCTCGCTCTTGATCACCATGGCGTACTGCGTGTGCGACGAGGTGAGCTTCTTGTCGTACTTGGCCGTGATGTTCTTCTTCTCCGCCTTCCACGACTCCGGTGACTCCCCCACCGCGCCAGACCCCTGCGCGCCGTCCTCCAGCATCGGGTCGTCGCGGCCGGGGAACTGCATGCGGGTGGAGCTGCCGGTGTGCGAGTCCACGAGAATCAACAAGCGGTGCACAAAGCAGTCGCCGTCGTAGTCCCAGATCTGCTGGGTCAGCAGGTTCATGGAGAAGAAGTGCTGCTGCGCCACGCAGTGGTCTCGGGCGTGCATGGCCTGGTACCGGCTGCAGCCCACGTAGCCGCACACGAGGCAGATCCACGGGTCACCAGCCTTGGCGCACGCCTCGCACATCACCGTCGCCGGCGGGGCTGCCGACTCCTGCGGTGGCCGCTGTTGCTGTTGCTGCAGCTGCTGCGCGTGCTCGAGGGAGTCGGCGAAGCGGCGACAAACATGGCAGGAGGAGCAGAGGAAGCACGTGCACTGCCCGGTGCTCTCGGTGCCACCGCGGGCGCAGGTGCACAGCGGGGTCTGGGATCCGTAACCGGAGACGGTGCACTCGATCCGGTCGCAGCACATCGGGCAGGTCGGGATGTAGTAGTAGGCGGCCAGCAGCTGCGCGCTCTCCGTCACCGGCTCGCCGTCAAGGCAGGAGAAGCCCCGCACGTACATGCAGCTCGTCCGCACGTCGTTGCCCTGCTCCGCCACATCGGCGCACACCTGCAGCACGGCCAGCACGTCCTCCATGCTCGGACAGGCAAGGACCACCACCGCACACCCCGAGAACCCGCACGCGGCTGCGTCCGAGACGCAGAACGGCACGTGCGCGAGGCGGGCGAGGAAGTGGCCAATGCACGACTGCGCCTCTGAGGTGAGCGTGGGAACGGCGGGGTCCACCGGGCTGCACGAGTCCTCTGTCGTCGGTGGCGCCGGGGATGCCGTTCCGTGCCCGCCTCCTGGGGCACAGGAGTTGGGAAACACGAGCAGGGCATAGTTGGTGGTCACTACAGGGGTGAAGAAGCTGCCCTTGAAGGAGCGGCGCCGCAGCAGCCGCACCTCGCCGCACGTGAAGGTGGTCGGGATGGACTGGGCGCCAGTGTGCAGCGTGACGTTTTGCGTGCCGCGGTGCTGAATGACCTCGTAGCGCAACATCGGACGCAGCGGAGGGTGGCTGTGGTTGTTGTCGTGTGTCTCTTCTTCTCTGGTCAGGAAGGCTCGCGAGCGGGTTCTGGCGTTGAGGGAGGCCCCGCCGCAAACACGGTGCGCGGCGGCGGCGGTGTGTCCCCAGTGGCACCGCGTTCGCACCAGAGCACGTGTGGTGACAGCAGGGCGTACCGCGCAGACGTGGAGAGGCCGAGCAAGCGGGTGCACGTAGCGCCGCGTCGCGACTAGACAGGAAAAGAAACTGAGAGGCGAGAAGAAGTAAGACGTGGCGAGAGATGAGGTGNCCGCGGTGCTGAATGACCTCGTAGCGCAACATCGGACGCAGCGGAGGGAGGCTGTGGTTGTTGTCGTGTGTCTCTTCTTCTCTGGTCAGGAAGGCTCGCGAGCGGGTTCTGGCGTTGAGGGAGGCCCCGCCGCAAACACGGTGCGCGGCGGCGGCGGCGGTGTGTCCCAGTGGCACCGCGTTCGCACCAGAGCACGTGTGGTGACAGCAGGGCGTACCGCGCAGACGTGGAGAGGCCGAGCAAGCGGGTGCACGCAGCGCCGCGTCGCGACTAGACAGAAAAAGAAACCGAGAGGCGAGAAGAAGTAAGACGTGGCGAGGGATGAGGTGTATGTGTGTGTGTGTGGGTGGGTGGGTGGGTGGGTGAAGGGCGTGGGTATGGAGGAGGTACCCGTTGGTAGGTGAGGGGAGGGGGGGGGTAGGGAGGGACGTGCGGCAGAGCGATCAAGGTAGATGGAAGTAGGACGTGGGTGAGGGGAAGGGAGGGGGTGGGGGGGGGGGAGAGAAACAAGCCAGCAAAAAGAAAACAATAGCGGCACCGTGTCGACCTGCGTTGTGGCAGTGCGCCTCTTCGGCGTGGCGGCTTCGCGTTTCTTGCGTCGCTTGCTGTTGACACGGTCCGCAAATAAGCACGAAGGAGAAAGCCAAGGGAGGAGCAGCAGGAAGGGGGCCAGAGAAGAAGGTGAGCCAGAGAAAAAGGTGAGCCAAGGGAAAGGAACGTGTTGGTGTGTGTGCAAGGAAGGGAGAAGCGGAGGAAGAGGAGGAGGGGGACGACTGGAGAGCAGCAACACGTGCTCTGGTGAGTGAAGCAGCTCGTGCGCGTGCACCCTTAGCCACCTTTGCGCGGATGTGGATAAGAGAGAAGGTGGCGAGGGGGGTGGGGGGAAAGGCAAGTCGAAAGGAGAGGGTTGAGGGGCACGCGTGGCAGAAGTGCGCTGTATTGTTGTCGTGCGCAGGATCGACCTGCGTGTTCGACCATGGGCTGTGCAGTTGGGCAGCAGGTGCAAGAGCACACATTCTGTCAACCCGGGACCTTTTGTGCGCACCCAGTGAGTACCGCACGTGCGTCTCCCTTTCCTTTGCTCGCCGTTTGCTCGGTGCGCTTTCCGCTTAGATGGCTGAGGTCAACACACGTGTCCGCGATTAACGTCACCACTGGGGGCACGTGAAGAAAAATGGGCGACACAACTCCCTCCCTCTGTGAAGTCGCAGCGCGCGGGTGCGTTGCGACGGAGGACCCGCTCGCCACGACACTCAAATCTCGAGTCCCCTGTCCTCAATATCAACGCCCCGCCCTGCTGTGGTCAATACTTGGTGCGAAGGTTGAGCACTGTGGAGCGCTTCGGGCGCAGTGCACGATTCTCCTCACCAGGCAGCAGCGGTGGTGCGGCGGCGGCCTCCTGTGCAGGGTGCTCGTGATGGCTAGCTGCCTCGCCCTCCATGGCAGCGGTGTGGTGCGCCATGGCAGTCGTCAACTCCCGGTCCTCGCACGCCGGGCACCCACCGCCGCGCACGACCCGCTTTTCGACGCTCATCCGGTACGAGTCGCCGCAGACGGCGCACTTCCAGTGTACCGGGGCCATGTAGCCGATGCTGACGATCTCGGGGTAGAGGTGCATCGGGTTTTTCTCGCTGTCCCACTCCGCGGCGATGTCGGGTGCGGCGACGCGCAGGCGGGTCGGAAGGTGGTAGCGCTTGCCCACGAACATCTCGACCCGCTTCCGGTTGGCGATGCGAATTTGCGAGGCCCGGTGACGTACAGGAGAGAAGAGGGCGGGTGGGGCGGAGTTGGGCTGGCACGGTGCGCAGCTGACGCTCGCGACGGCGAGGCTGCTCGCTGCTGTGGTGGTGCTGCGGGCCACGGCCACGCGCCGCAGACAGCAGCTGAAGGCGGGGGC